>APFE031295036.1:0-23073 GCA_000404065.3 Pinus taeda
AGAATATTTTTCCACCCGACTGCACTGGACTTCATATATACAATATAATTTCCTACTCAATGCATCAACCACTCAGTTTTCCTTTCCTATAACTTTTTTAATATCGAAGTTGAATTCACTCTGGAAAGTAGTCCAGCTCACTTGATGAGCATTCAAATGCAGTTGGGTAAAAGAAATTCGTTAAAATACTATGATACGTCATTAGAAAAAATTTCTTACCCAACAAATAATGTTGCCAAACCTTAAAGGCATGAACTCGAGCAGTTAATTCCAAATCATAAGTGGAATATCGCTGCTCATGGTCATTCAACTTATGGGATTCATAGGCTATGATCTTCCCATCCTGAATCAGAACCCCCTGACGCCTTCCTGACATGCATCTGTGCAAACAGTGAACTCCTCTTATGGGTCTAATACTCTTAAAACAAGAGCATAAGTCAATAATAATTTGAGGCGTTCAAAACTTTGTTGACACTTTGTGGTCCAATTGAAAACATCTCCCTTTGCACCTTTGAACATCATGACCAAAATCACATCGTAGATCGAGCTTCGTTTGGTACATTACAACATATCAAACCTCTGAAAACATTTGGTGAAGAGGATGTTGAAATCTGTTGAACGATCACATAGAGCAGAACATCCACTTCTTTCACATGCAAATTCCAAATCGTTGGTTATTGGTGAGCCCATGTGGATGATGCTAGGGTGGTTAAGATTGACCATTACTCATAAATACGTACTTATTGTTAATGTTAATACGCGTTTAGACTTCAAAACATAAAAAAAAAAGAATCACTAAAAATATCTTTGCATAAATGAATTCATGATAAATAAAAAAATACCTATGCATAAATGAAATCATGATAAATAAACAAAGTAGTAATATATGTCATTAAAAAGAAGGAAAGTTAATTTTTGTTTGAATTTGGTGATTATTTAAAAAAAAAATCCAACCATAAGAGTGTTTAAAGAATTTTTTAAATTGTGGAAATGGATTTATCAACATAAAAAATTATGTGGCACACAAATCCTAAAGCTTGACAATGGTAACCTAATTTCATAAAATTTCAGTGATATTGTTGTGAAAGTCTTCCCATAATTTTCACTATTTTCCTAGCAAAAACCAAACCTATGCAGGAAATTATATTTAAGTCATTCATTTATTTATCTTCGTTGTCTTTATGCCACATGTGACAGACCGAGGGTTTAGGGTTTAAGGTTTAGAGTTTAGGGTTTAGGGTTTAGGGTTTGTGGTTTACTGTTTAGGGTTGAGGGTTTATAGCACTTTCGTAAATTCTTTTAATAAACACTTAAATAAAGATTACAAAACGCTTTTTAAAATGTTATAAAATCCTTAGGGTTTAGCGTTTAATGTTCATGATTTTTGTTTTAGGGTTTAAGGGTTAGGGTTTAGGGTTTATGATTTAGAGTATAGGGTTTGGGGTTTAGAGGTTAGGTTTTAGGGTTTATAAGACTTTAGTAAATGCTTCTAATAAACACTTAAAAAAAGTTTCAAAATACTTTTTAAAATGTTATAAAATGATTAGGGTTTAGGGTTTAGGGTTTAAGGTTTGGGGTTGTGGGTTTAGTCTTTAGGGTCTACAACATTTTGGTAAATTTAAATAAAAGTTACCAAATAACATTTTACGAAATAATTTTTGTAGAATTTTTATAATATTTTAAAAATTGTCTTGTAACTTTTATTTTTGTAACAAATTTAGATTTATCAAATGAAAACTTGGGATTGTAAACTATCCAACCATATCAATGCATTATTATAAAGATTTAAATGGTGTCATAGAGTGGTGGAAATATAATTCTAGGAATATAGTAACTAGTGCCTCCATGACTAATCCCTACTTACATATATACACTATATATGTTGGACAACCATTAGCTAGTCACTTAGCTATGGCACCTAGTCATGAAGTCTTTCCCAATACATTCCCACCATCTATAGTTGTGCACATGGACTAATGGGTAGGAATGGGACCTACAACTTCCCCTTGAGTGTTAGAAGCACATAATAGGGTTATCCGACTATGTATCACAAATATAAGAGAGGGAACAGGAACATGACACTTGGTCTACTTAGATACTTGATGTTGATCATTGTGTGAAGTATTGTTTGTGTATCTAAAATTAAGTATAGTCCTCTATGATGTCGTTATGGGTTGAGTTACCTAGTTATTAACTGACCAACACTTGATTATAAGGATATTTCGTGAGATGTTTGACATCACAACAATAGAAAATGTTGTAGGTGATTTCCCCACGTCCTGAGTAGTGGAGTACAAGCTGGAGGATCCAAAGTAGAAAAGAGAGAGATTAGTTTTGATGGTGTAGAGTTTCCTACCTATGATAGAGAATTATACTAATTGAAGGATTTGTATAGTTCTTTACACTACAAGGAATCCCCAAATTCTAGAACATTGGGCCCATGATGCTTAGCATTTGAGATATTAATGATTTGGCCAGTGAACCTAGGATTTCCCTAGCATGGTGTTGATATTATTTGATACAAATCACTTGATCCACCCAATATATGATGATGGTCATCCTTAAGATTACAAGATAGGGCTTGTACATCACATTGGAGTGACAACGCTTGAGCTAGTTAATTCCACATCAACCCTTTTCCTCTTCCAAGGGTGATGTAGGGCACCTTTTGGTCATGATGTATTGGCATGAAGACACCTTTTATGGCCTCTATGTGATAATATGGAGCACTCATTAGCCCTTACCTCACATCTTGAGGACTTTTTGCTTACATTTGAAAATTTAACTAGATGTATGTTTGTATTTAGCATAACTAAAATGACAAAATACTATTGACATTTTTATAATTATTTATTTTATTTAAACTATCTATATAAATTAAAAAATAAAATAAAAGATAGAAAAAAGCATGGTATATGTTTAAAATAAATAAAGAAGAACAATATGATGACATGCTCATCAATTCATTGATTATTGAAAAATATATATTAATAATTATAGAATTAAATGCCAAAAGAAGAAGTATTTAGGAATTTAGAGAAGTATTAGCTTTCCAATAAGATAAGGTTAAAAATTATCTCTAATATAAATATTAAAATAAATCTATTTTTTGAAATATTACATACAAAATTATTATTCAATTGAGAAGTAAATGCAAATCTATATGGAGTGTATAATAAATTATTAGATTGAAGAAGAATAATACCCACAATCAATAAGGTATAAATAAAATGCCAATTTATATGGAGAATATAATCACTTATTTGATTGACATGTATTGTGAATAAGTACTATCACGGACATATAAATGATATGATTATAAATCACTTGGAAAACTATGGGGCTGGCACTATTTTCCCAAGGAATGGACCAAGACATGGAGAATGAAATTTGTTTTATCATAAATGTTGTAATAGATTAATATATTATATCTATTATGGAATAATCCAATATCAATACTTTGATGATGTGAACTGGAACATTTTCATAAATTCTTTAAAGTAAGAAGAAGTGTTTCCATAAGACAAAAACTAGAAGCCATAATATTCATATATGATAGTATGCAAAATAGAGGGTAAAAAAATTTGAATAAAGTATTATAGAATGTGACAAAATAAAGTAGTATAGAGTGTCCTAAATGACATTCAAATTCACCTAGTCGTTATGTAATCACTAAAGGTTCCAAATATATATAATTTTATCAGAACATCCGATAGGTAATTCCAACAAGGAGAAACATAACATTTTGAATGGAAATATATGATGAAATGACATGTGAAACACATGAAACCAACCACCGTTTTAAAGCTATGGTTATAACCCAAACTGGAAATTTACCCTTCATATTTTTTTTATCAAGTAGCTTCTCTTAGTTCTTTAAAATATTGCAAAAATTTCTTTTGAGTCCTTCTTCTCCCCTGACCTCATTCCTACCAAATTTATTAACTAGGAGAAAGATACAAAAGATGATACCAAAGTGCAAAAATTTACATTGTGTCCATAAATTAAATGTAAAAAGCATCAAAAACACAAATAGAATACATATGAAAAGAACTTCCATCATGTACTGTGAGGGGGCTCCAGTTCATATCCATAATTAAAAATGTTTGGGGATCTAGGGGTCCAATAAACATACATCTCTAAGTGGTCAATATGACCCTCAATATGATCTATCAACTTATTAGTCCATATTTGGCTCATAATAAGTGAAGGCATCTTGTTGATAATTTCTTGATTATTATGTTTTATGTTAACAATGAATGTTATCACCTCATTCTATTCATCATGTCTCTATTTCCCTATCTCCTCGAACAGTGTGGTAATAGCCTACAATTGCCTATAAAAAAATTCTAAATATGGTGGTGCTTCCACATGGCTAGTTGAGGAAACATGTTCATCAGCCAATTCACCCTCACAAATAACCTCAACGCCCCCATCACCTTCAACTTCTCCCACCCACTTGTCATGGTCAACCAAGACTTCGTGAGGTCGTCCAACTCACCTGACATGGCCCCTTCATCTAAGAATTCCACTATATAATCCATACCACATAGACCAATTTAATTCAACCACCCAAATTTTGTAGCTTGGTAATGGAGTCCCACTTCAAAACTCAACAAGATAAAAATGGTAAAAAATTACATATTGTTAAGCCAATATTACTAAACAAGAAACCCCATGATTACAAGATTTCCTCTTGAATAGGGTACCCCAAGAAACCAAGGATAGAGATAGTGAGCTTGAGACCTCAAAATACCAATCTCATCCCCAAGGAAATATAGATATAGAGACAAACAACAAATACCACTAAAGATGACAGAGACCATGAAATATTCTTGATATCATAAACATGAGGAAACCCAGAAAGAATAGACAGCCGCCTCATCCAAAATTCCATTTACAAAGGAACTCCTAGGGCCTAGAGGTAGAGAGATATTTATTACTAGACAAGGAAGATAATAAAGCCATCCCATTTTAACTCCTGCAGCAAGAAAATTTAGTAGTGCTCTTGTCCTCACCACTTCTCACGATCCAAATGATAGCTCACCGCCCTTCAGCTCACTGAGGTGCCAAACTGTGTAAGTTAGCACACCATAGCGACCAAATCACAAGCCCCTCTAGCTTACATTATTATTTCACTCTAAAGGAACTACTTGAATGAGAATACATAGGTTGGGGTCTATGCATATTCAACATTCCCCTACCACCTTCCCAAACTCCCATAACTAGAAAAATTGGCTTTTGTAGAAAACCTATCGTTTAGGTAATAATATCATTCACATGTCTCTATAAGCTTTTGGTTATCATATGCCACTTGTCTATGGCTCCTCTCCCCATTTATCCCCCATGTTTTCCCATTTTGATCGAGGTAAAATTTAACCTTCATGTTATCTTAGTTTTATAATATATATAAATAATAAGTATTTATATGAGTTATTTATATATATATATATATATATATATATATATATATATATATATATATATATATATATAATAATATATATATATATATATCATGTGTCAACTACCAACTAAATGAAAAAACAATTGGATATCTCTTTCATTTTGACTTACGAACAACTAAAATGTCTTAATCATAATCTACTTTTTCATTTACCTATATATAGATAGTTGAAATTGGAATATTTATCTATACTAATACAAAATAGACACACAGACACACACATTCATGCCATATTTCAACTCCAAGATAAATAAGGAAAAAATTACACATCTCCTTCATTTTGAGATAGACACCGTTAATAGTTTTGATCATTAGTTATACTTTTTTCAATTCTTTTATGTATTAAATACAAAGTTGTCAATATTCCCTTTTTTTAATGTATTTTAATTCTAAGTCATATGAAATACTAAAGGAATTATACATCTCCATGATGTCATTGAATTAGAAAACACAAATTAATTAAATGAGAAATATCCTTCGCTTTATTTATTTATTTTTACAATAAATTTCTTCTTGCCATCAATAATTTCTAAATGTTTGATATGAAATTTTATTATGTATTAAATAAATTTAACATGTCCATGATATTATTGAGTGGAAAATAATTTTGAATAGAGGAAAAAATATATTACATTTAATTTTTTTCTCTTTATAAATGTTAATTTGATATAAAATTCCCCCAATTTGCGTGGCAATTGATGGTTTTCCTTAATGCATTTACCATCACCATGCACTCACATAAACAATGGCTCTCATCCACGTTTAATATGCCCACTCAGTCAGCTAATCCATCGATTTTCATGATGCCTAATCCACTACTCCATATCCTCTGTGTGACCTCCTTGTACTTAACACTAATGCCTCATTAACCTACCTGGCAATGGAAATAAATTCTTTTGTCTAAATATTTCATGGCTCTTTTGTCACCCAAATTTCTCATGCTTCGTCACTCACCTTGTCATACTCTTATTTCCTTCCTAAAGAAAAGCTACCATTCCCTCAGTGATTCTAAATTCCTCATCCTCATTCTCCCACCTGCTACTATGGTTTAGGAGAGTAGATGTGTAACTAATGGCGCTGATGGACGTGGTAGTGAGTGTCATCCCCATGGTGTACAATTTGAGAAAATCTCTAATCTCTTCATCCCAAATATTCATGAAGGTATACCACATAATGTATCCTCCATGGAAGATGACTAATTAAGGTGCCTAGGTGATGGGCATTGGGCCTCAAAAGTTTAATAGTGAGACAATATGGAACCAACAACAAGCCAAATAAGCTTCCATAAGGAAGGATGTTAATTCTAATGAATTAGTAGTCTCCACGAATCTCTACGAGACCTTATCAACTACTTCAACATGTCCTTCTCTCCTATCACACTCCCCTATTCTCAAAATAGCTCCCAAGAATCTCACCTACTTCCCCTAGTACCTTCCCCTTCAATCACGATTGACGATATGAAACTAAAATGTTGAGTGAGTGGAGGAGCTAATAAGGCACAAGCATAGAAATTGTTGCATTCTTATGGTTTTCTTATCATTGAGGATGAACCAAAAGATGCACTAGGACAATTGTGGCCCAACAACACACTTATGGCTCAACAACCTCCAAAGGAATTTTTTTTTTTTGAAATGACTTTTTGAATGGATTGTATGCTTAGCACTCAACAAAATTCTCACATGATTTTCCTGTATTAAGATAATTAGTTATGTATGCTACTAAATTTTGATTTGTGCAGGAATAGATATTTGTTTGATCCTAACTTTCAAGCAATGACCTATTTGGTTCCCCATGCTGGGAATATGGTTCTAAACCTGATGGTTCCACCTGGTTGTGTAAATTTTGTACAACATTTTTGCTAATGTGAAGTTCCTCACAAGCTTACAAAAAATATATGTAAAATTATTTTATTTAAGGTTCACAATAAACTATTTTATATATTATCAACATCATAATATTTCTTTCACTCTATCTTTGTTGGAATATGTATAGATTTGATATTGAAATATATTTTTTGGTATGAATATTCAAATATTTTATCCAATTTTGGTACTGAAATAATCCTAAATAAATGAATTAAACATCTTCCCAATATTGAAAAGGAAAAATGCAACAATATTTTTTTAATTATTTTATATCTCTCAAATCAAAATAAAATTTTGTTAGATATTATGGACATTAAAATATTTTGTTTATTTACTTATTATTTAATATGAATATTAATTTAAATGTAATCTCAATTTCATGTTAGCTAGTTAAAGAATTACACATTTTCGTTGTACTAAACAACTAAAAAGGAATTCAATTTTTTTTATCATTGTTATTAATTTGATTCTTTTTTAATGTAAATATTTTTATTATTTTTCAATCTAATGTTAAGTCACAAGAAATATCAATAATGTAAATCACTTATTACAGAAAAATAAAATTTATTTGGTAGGTTATGCAAGGAATATACTCAAGCTTATCGTGATAAATTTGTATTGAGGTAATAAATAACTATGTATATGGGAATATATTATCCATTCAAACATTCAAAATAAATTTTAATTGGATGAATACATGTTTTGGTATTCTTCAAGCATTTTTAAAATCAATTTTGCTTGAAATATAATAGATATTTTTATAGAATATAAAGGTTTTAATTCATTTATATGTTAAAAGATTAATTTTAAAATACAAGAAATATCAATCTTAAAAATATATGATATAAATTAAAAGGAAACAACCAAATAATTTATAATATAAATTAAATATTTTCATATATTTATAAGTAAGATAAACATACACTATAAAATGATTATAAAAATGATTATTATTAAAACAATTATATTAAAGGATTATTAAAATATTTTATTTAAAGATTTTTTAAAGAGTCATAAAACTTATGATATTTTAGTTGTTAAACTAAGATTAGGGATAGCCATCACAGATTGCTCTCTCTTATTACTACTATCTCTTAATTCAAATTTACTCATCATTATTCATGAAAAGGCGCATCACCTGTAATTACATTGATGGTGGTTAGCAAGGTTTCATACTTTCTTTATAATTATCATAAAAATATTTTTTTATTGTTTCTAATATTTCTTTAAATATTACATCTTAAATTTTAATTATTTTCCTATATGATTAGGTAACAAAAAGTAATTTATGTGACATAAAAAACACTAAAATTAATTTTATGTTATAAATATTTTTTATTATGATTTTTGTGTATAAAACTAACTAAATATAAGTAAATTTAAAATCATAAAACTATAAATAAAAATTCACTATTCAACATTAAATATATATTTCATTTATCATTTTTAAGATAAAAAAAGCATATCAAAATTCTGATTTTGTTAAAAAAAATAATTGAAATGTAAAAAAAAAATATCATGCTATTAATATAAGATATTTATACATATTTTTAAATTTTACCATAGCTAAGATGTAAAATTGAAATGCAATGTTTTCATTTCCCTATTTTTATGAATATACCATCATTATGTCCATTGAAGATAAAATGTTATCATAAAATTATGTAAACATTTTCATTCAGCTTGTTGACAATTGTGTATGAAATACAAACAAAATTACCATCTATTTTTCTCTTACTTTAAATTAATAACATTTTCCTAATATATAATGTTTTAATATATTTTTATGTTTTCTGATTTTTTGTTTTAGCATTTCATGCATTTTTTTAAAATCTATTTTAATTTATAAATTATTATTTTTGAAATATATTTTAATTTTTAAATTCTTACTTTTACTTATAGTGTTTTAAAAACTCTAACCAAAACATATTAATAATAATAATTAAAAACAAATAACTGCAAAAATAATGGAAATTTAAATGTGTAAGAAATTAACTCGTTACCTAATTTTTATTCACTTAGAAAACAACATGAACACAAATAGTAAGTTCCTTTTGAAATAATTAACCACCACATCAATTAGATTATTAGAAAAAATGAGTGAGATGAAAAAGATTTTCCGTTAGAAAAAGTGGGAGTGGGGACCTCCCTAAAAAATAATTATGATGGATGACTTCGCCGGAAATGCCTAAAAAATCGGAATGAAAGCCTAGAGTTAGGAAATTGGAGTGAAAGTCGTGCCCTAATGTATATTCCAAAGTCGGAGTGAAAGCCGAGTGTTATGAAATGGGAGTGAAAGCTGTGCCCTAATGTATATTTGTTGATCTCAAACAAGCCAAAGAAAATGTGGAGTGAAAGTCGTCCCCTAATGTATATTCCAAAGTCGGAGTGAAAGCCGAGTGTTATGAAATGGGAGTGAAAGCTGTGCCCTAATGTATATTTGTTGATCTCAAACAAGCCAAAGAAAATGGATGAGTTGTTGATCTCAAACAAGCCAAAGAAAATGGATGAGGTACAGTGAAGGGTATCTTTTTTTCTTTTTTATTTTAAAAGAAGTATATCTTTTTTTATTTTTATGTGAAAGGATGTATATTTGTTGATCTAAAAAAAGCCAAAGAAAATGGATGAGTTACAGAGAATCAGGTATCTTTTTTTTTTTTTATTTTAAAAGAAAGTATATCTTTTTCTATTTTTATGTTAAAGAAAAAAGATCTGGAAGCATCTATAAATTCCAAATCTTCACCCTCTTTCATCCTCATGCTCTATTTACTGTTAGTTTGTGATATGTTTTCTGGAAAGTGCCTCCATTTGGGTGTTTGTTTTGTGTGTCTTTCTGGAGAGTATGCTGTTCCAAATCAGACACTCGGGTAAAATTTAATGTCTAAAATCTGTATGTTGATAGAAGAGGACGAAAATCGGTAAAATTTAATGTCTAAAATTTGTTTGTGGACAGAAGACGATGAAAATCTTTTTGGGTCTCTAGTATGTTGATGAGCACAATGGATTTGGCATGTTCCAGAAGATCCTTTGCTACATCCACTTGACTGAGATGAATGCAATTTCTTGATTCAGTTATTCATTTAGATATACTCTCTGCCCTTTGTATATCTCTAAGTAAATTCATTTATGATTTGATGCACAGGACCTGCCAAGGGTAGAGTTGTTCGGTCTTGTCACTGCTGCAGCGCAAACCCTTGTTGTGCTATTCTCTTTGACTACTCCAAATTGGTTTCAGGTACTCAGTTTATTTCCTCTGTTTTTATTTAAATTTAATGTAATTTGTTGTTAATGTAAATTTGTTGTTCTCATAAAATTTCTATTTCATTTTCTTTAATTAGTTTAACCTCCTTAGCCTCAGTTTAGTCTCTTCAAACTGGGGAATGTAATTTGTTGTTAATGTAAATTTGTTGTTCTCATAAAATTTCTATTTCATTTTCTTTAATTAGTTTAACCTCCTTAGCCTCAGTTTAGTCTCTTCAAACTGGGGTCCCGTACTTAGTCTCTTCAAACTGGGCTCCCGTACTTGTTGATTTTAATAATTAGTTTATCATGTGGATTTTGATAATTAGTTTATCATGTTCGACTTAGGATTCATTTCTCTATTGGTTTTCAAATTTGTGTCAGTTGCAACAAAAATCACTTGTAATATTTTGAGAGTCTCCCTTTAGGTTAGGCTTCTAGACCAAGTATAAACTCATTTTTTCATATTAGTGTAAAATTCATAGAGTTTTTGATACGAATTTCAACCAGCCAACCTAGGATCGGAATCTGAAACTCGAGATCAGGAGACTGCTTATTTTTGATGAAGCACAAGAGCTATTCAATTACTTGAATACTATCCATCCTTCATTGCCATTTTCGATTGATTTCAAGGAAACTGCACTAGCTGTATGGTGGCCCAGTATGTAGAACATAGGCAATGTTTGGAACTCATCTCATCTTCGGAGGAGATAATCTTCCATCTTCTTTTAATTTAGCCAAACCCACACGAGATCGAATCCTTCCTCAGTTGTGCAAGCAAGATCGGAAAAAATGGTTGGAACGTTTAACCGATTTCATGTTGGCCGGCTATTCGATCTCAGCATCTCATTATATGATCTGATTTGAGTAGGAAGACGTCATTGGAGTAGATGAATTTTCATGTTCAGCACAGAAATATATTTTCCCACCCTACACAACACCTATACTACTACATAATCAACATAAATCGTAGGGTTAAGATCTTAAAAATAATCAATTCTTTAATAACATATAATTGCATAGAAGTTGCTTATCGATGCCAAGATAGGCCTTGTTTTCTGCAACTATGGATAGCATTTATGGATGATTTGAAATGTTGAGTACTTGTTTATAATTATTTTTCTGGACACACTTATTGATACTTTAATGGTTCCATTACACTTATTGGAAAGTTTGAGCACTTAATCATCGATATTCGTCCGTCCTCGCTCTCAACTACAATTAGTCCTCACACCAGCCAATTAAATTTGCTTCTGAGAAATAAACACAGTTAAGAGTAAAAGCTAACTGACTACAATTAGTTGAAACAGAATTGAATTGCCTCTGTTTTGCTATAATCGTGATCAATTAGTTGAAACACAAAGAAGGTATTGAAATACACCTATACATCAGGAGCTAAGGGATTAACGGCATACTGTTGTTTTTGTAATCTTGTGTTTCATCCAACGTAACCTGATTTGGTCTAATGACGAGGAACATATTTGTAGTTCCGTTTGAGACCAGATATGCGAGATTGTAATATTATTATTATTGTAGAACATGCATGGTGGTGTTCACGGTAACGCTTATGACCAGCTGAGGTTTTCTAAAGTTTCGTTGTGTTTTGTGTTTGAATGTTACTTGTATTTATATTTAGGATTTCCAGATTGTTATTTATTTTATTTCTTAAAGATTTTATATAATTAATTTATTGATTTTAAATAGTACTAGAGATTTAGAATAAATATTGATTTTTGTGCGAGTTACATATTATTTATATAAAATTTACAATTTTTTATTAATTAAATTGTTGTTCTCATAATTACTAATTTATATGGCAATTTTTTTTACATATTATTTGTTACATTATCATGTATATATTGATCTCAATTATCACGGTAAATAATGAATCAATAAGTATTATAAATAAAGAGAATGAAATGATATACAATTTTAATTTATTTTTTGTAGTTTTCTGAGGAAAGGATGACTCAATAAGTATTCTAAATAAAGAGAATGAAACCATATGCTATTTTAATTTTGTTTTTATGTTTTCTGCGGAGGAAGAGGAGGAAGTCGTGGTGAAGGAGGAGGAGGAGGAGGTGGTGGTGGTGGTAGTCGAGGAGGAACCTCCCTCCTCCTCCTCTCCCTCCCTCCTCCTGCAAAGGAGGGGAAGGTGTCCATAGGTAATTGGGGTGGATGGAGACAGATCTAATGGAGGGAGATCAACTTGCATATCATAATCTTAATTTTGTGCCTGAGGTTGGGAATTCAGCTCATTTTCTTGTTGAGATATTCTTGTGATTTCTTCATATCATCTTCCTCTTACCTCCATTTATCTCCCTTGACTTTCCTCTTTTGATATTCTTTGATTCTTCTCTTCTATCTCTCTTCATCTTATTGTTTTCTTTTCAGCTCTTCTTCTTGCCTTCGCTTTCTCTTTCACTCCCCTTCTTCTTGCATTTTCCTGATTTCTTCTTCCTCTTATTTGTTTCTCTATTCTGCCCTCTTGTGCCCTTGATTCTTCCTCTTCCTTCATTAATCATTCTTCTTGTTCTTTCTTCCTCTTTTTTTCCTCTTCCTGTTGTCATTGCTAGAGATCATTAGGCTACTGGTCTCGTATCTTCTGTGACTACCTCATATCTTCTTCCCCTTTCCTCCTCAACTCTTACTTCTTCCTAGCAAGGGTTGTGTTTATTTATTTGACGGTTTTATTATCTTCATCTTCCTCTTTCTCCTCCAAAGGGCCTTCTCGTTCATTTCCCTTATGCTTTTCTTGTTTTCCACTTGTCTTTTGCTCATATTTCTTCCTTTCTATAAGGGTTGTACTAGATTGTAGGCTTATGCTTTCTTATGAATACTTGGCCTGATCATCCTCATTTTCCTATTACTTGCTTGGCCCTATTTCCTTGTCATTATTATACTGGTTCTTGACCTTGTATTCATGGAAATGTTTTCTTTGAATGTATGACCAGTTGAGGCCTGCTTTCTTGCAGTGTGCTACCATAATCCCCTTAGGTTCATACCTATGGTGACTCAGTTCTACAAAGTAGAATCCCCTCATCTCCTTAGATTCTATTTCTACTTCTTTAAAATTTGTAATGGTATAGGCCCAAATAGTCAAAGGGAAGGTGGGCAAAGGATTTTTCTTACCTTTGTGTAGTGCCTTAGACAAACCTATGGTCATCTGGTATCAAACTTATTGTAGTATAAACTTATGTGTCACAAATATGGGGACAACGTGAGGAGGATTGTATGAACCAAATACTTTGATAAAGGTTCTCTCCTAGATAGGAAAATAATCTACCACTCCGATGATTATTTCTCTATACCTCTTGGACATACATGGGGCCTCTTCTCCAAAGAGTAATTGGTACAAAGGAGTGATGAATGATTCAGAGATGGATTCATGCATACCTTTATAGTTTGGGTCCCAAAAGATTTTGTAATGAAAATGCACAATGTTTGACACCTCGTGGGTCTAGTTGTAGCTTCGTTCATCAAAATGGCACCTTGCACACAGTAGTTTTAAAACATATAATGCCATATAGAATTTTGATGGTTGGTCCCTCTTTGGAATCATTGCTACTTGTATGTTGGTCTTCATAGATGAAGCTAGAATGCTCATCAAGTTAAAAATAGTGGCCATAGTGGCAACAATGTACATAATATGAATCCAAATCCCAGGAAAGGTACCAAAATCTGCCATATTACTGGTTCATCATCGTTGGCATGAATTAGTAGATCTTCCTCAGTAAAGCTGATTAGCCTTATCCCAAAACATAGATGGTTATTTCCACCATGATTTCAGGATGTCCTTAGTTTCCACAGGGAAATATGACATCCACCTAGTATTAAAGGTATCCTCCTTCTTTCATAACATATAGTAGGAAACAATATCTATAGAATAAATGGAAGCAAAGGCTTAGCTTGTGTGGCTCCTCGTTACCCATCACCCTGTATTGGTGTTCTACAATATCCAGTGAATGGTCACTACACATGGGAAGATAGAAATATTTGTGGCCACTTTGTGAATATAGGACCTCTTGATATTAACATATACCTTGAAATCCTCCTAGTCCCAGGGAACATTTTTCTTAGATAAATCTAAATATATATGAAACCAAGAGAGTTTAGTGGTATTATTGATTTGAGATGTCGTGTCCTAGTAAATTTGTAGCGGTGGTCCTTCTGGAACTTCTTGGGCACTAGTCTGGACACTTTTGTAGGAGGACTTGACCATTAGAGGCACCATTTCTCCAGAGAAAGATGATATTGATATAAAATTGAGAAAAACATTAAGGTAAACATCACCTGGAATTTGAAATGATTAATCCTAATATTAGAGTGATGACATAAATAATATTAAGCAAAAGAGAGACTATAAATTCATCTTCAAAACGCAGGGAATAAGATGAGTAGATTTGGGCCTAGGTTTATTTTAGAAAAAAGGTTACTAGGTCACACAACATAGGAAGTTGCAAATACTTGAAAAATAAACCATCGACTTGGCGATTGGAGGTTACTATGTCGTAGGATTTGTCCTATTGTGATTTTTTGGGACACTACTTGGTTCTCTTGACATTTGCGTAGAAAATCCATGGTTTGAAATGAGAAATTTGATCTCACTAGACCGTGGAAATTAGAAATGCCTAAGGGAAGGGGAGATGAACTTTAGGTTTGGCTTAGTGTCGAGGAGATGGGGTGCTAAACGAAAGTATACGCAGAATGATCTTCGAAATGATTGTGTACATCACATTTCAGAATGTGATACATTAGAAGCTACTTGGGTCTCCTGCTCGTGCTCATTTAGGAGAAAGAGTGAGGAATGTGGCATTTAAAGTAAGGGGGAATATAGAATCTTCTTTGTGATTCCTATACCAAAGCTAATATCTCCTCACCTAAGAATTCCCAACTTGTTTGGAAAACATATGAGGTGAAGCCATCTAGTCTAGGGACCTTATTTTTTGGGAGGCTCATCAATGCTTAATCCTCAACTTCCTACAAAGTAATTTCCTTCATTAAAGGCGTGTTTTGATCTTCAATGACCAATCTTATAATTTGGGTGATTATTTTCTCCATGGCCTGTAATCTATTAGGGTTAGGTTCTTTAAGGATATTGTTGTAGAATGAAGTAATTTCTTTTTGAATATCCCTATGATAAGAGAGATGATATCCATTCTAGCTGGTATGTGAGAAGATACAATTATGATACCTATGTTTCAACATTGGTTTGTGGAAAAACTGAGTGTTCTTGTCCCCTTCCTTGAGCCATGAGATCCTAGATTTTTTCCTCCATAAAGTCTCCTCTTGCTTCTGTCTTTCCTCTAGTTTTTTAAGAACCCCCCGATCCTTCTTTGAAAAACATTTAGACCACCCTTCAAGTGTCATTTATTGTTGAATGCATTCCATTTCAGTTTCCATATTTATATTTTCTCGAAGATGTTTGAAAGTTCTTCATGATTCAAATTTTTAATTAAACCTTTTAGAGTTTTTAACTAATGTTGAAAGGTGAAGATGGGGGATAGGCTTGAATTATCGAAATCCCACCACTACTCCTTGGCTTTCTCTAGGAAGGATGAATCTATTAATAAAAAACTCTCAATTATGAATGGTGAGTTTTAAGAAACTTCTTTGAGGTCTAATTCTAGCACTATATGTGAGTGGTCTAGTCAGGTTTCTGTAGCTTCTTTGAGGTCCAATTCTAACACTATTGGCGAGTGGTCCGTGTGAGCACTCGTAATGATGGAATATTCGAAGAGGGGGTATTTTTCCCATAATTATTATGAGATAAGAAATATGTATAGTTTATCTCGCGCCTACCTCCTCTGTTGTTATCCAAGTATAGATTCCATTTACCATTTCTATCTCAGCTAACGCCATGTGTCTAATTTCATATTTGAAGGATTGTGTGAGGTAATCATATTGAAGTCCCCTCCAACAATGAATTTCTTATTCAAATGCAGTTGTTGAAGCTAAATGAGGTTGTTGAGAAAATAAATTTTATCCCCAACATGTGTGCCCCATATATTGCCATTAAGAAACCCATATTCTTTGATATGATTGGTTGAAATTTTCGAGAGAGGATGAGACAAGATCGTGGGGGCTACTATGAATCATGAAAAATTACTTCAATGGGGTTTAATAGGATTGATAGGCTGTTGTTCCTTGAGCATCAAGAGAGATCGACTCATGCCTTTTCTACCATTACTCCAGTAGAGCCTCCATGGTGGCTCAAACAACATTTACTTTGTGCAAGATGATAATGATAGGTTTTTCGTTATTAATTTTGTCTCTAAGTAGTCTCTATTTTATGTTGTTATTGAGACCACTTATGTTCCACAAAATTACTTTAATTGAGAAGGAGGTATGCGGAAAAACACCTTTGAAAGAGAACTAATATTATGTGAATTGGCGAGAAGATTCTGTGTTTGTTGTATTATCTCTTGTGCACTTTTCCTCCCACCTCATTTGTCTCCTTTTATTGGTTTGAGGGGGTCTCTCAAATCCAAAGAATGAGAACAATGATGAGGATTTTTGAGTCAAAACTCTCCCCAAAAGTTTTATTTGAATCCTAAGATATGATTGTTTGAGAAGAGCCATTTCGACCCTGAAAATTGAACTCGGTCCTTGGCATTGCAACTACTCTAGTATCTCGGAGAGGGTTTTCTCCTCTACTTCCACTTCATCCAAGTCTTCTATGCTTAGCGGAGAACTTTCCTCCATTTTCATTTCTTCCAACATTGTCTTTGCATCATGCATTTCAGGCTCCATCGAGTGCATTATCTCGGTTTTTCATTTTCTTTGTAGAAGTGCCTACCATGGGCTCGAGTTGTAGTTGTAAGGATTTCTCTACCGACTTTTGATCCTATTGAAAGGGATTGTGTTGTGCTCAGAAAATAAGGGCCATTCTGAAATGCCCTTGAATGATCATCTAAATTAGTGAAGATCATCGTAAGAAAACCGTTGACTCCAATATGTAAATTAACATGCACTTTTAGCTCCCATTTAGCATTGCTCCATGCTTCGATGTTTTGTTTTGGTGGCGAATTATCAATAAATTTGACACATTAAAACATGGCCTTGCATGAATTCTATGTGCTCCAAGATTTTATTTGACTTGACCTCATACTTGGGATTTTGAAAGACTTTTGGAACACAACAACTTGATCCATTGTGGGATATAGCGCTCAAGATCCTTGCGGGGAGGATTGATGAGGTGTGGTTGTCGCCACCTTTTTCCTAAAATTCTCATCTCGTGAGACTACATTGTGGTAGGAGGGGGGCCATGTTTTTCCTAGACTCAGCATCTCGTGAGACTACATTGTGGTAGGAGGGGGTCACAACCTCTCCCGTGGACTAGGAGACCATAAGTTGATGTGAATTAAGGTAAAAGTGAAGTCCTAGCGAAAAATTAGAGTGGGTTATAGAAAAAAGTTTGAAGGTTGTAATGCATGTAAATCCTAAATATAGCTCATCAAATTTAATCTTTGGCAGGAGGTGCTCCACCACCATATTAGTATTAACTGTCATTATTGATTTAATTAATTAATTAAGCCACCTTCTTTTCTTTATATTGTATATAAAACATTAATTATAGCATTGTACGCAAAATACAAAATAATTAATTGTAATATTTATAACATTATTTAATACATTTTATACAACATTATAACTATTTAAATAAAAAATATACCAGAAATATTTAAATAAATTAAAAAGGATTACAAATTTAAAAAAGGGAAAGCCTAATTCTCCCATTATTACAAATATGAAAAATAAAAAACCTAATTCAATATATCATAAACATTATATAAAATAAAAAATAACAAACAAACACGTGGCATTCATGGTGAGGCATCCACGTGCCAGTGTGTTCAATGAGAAGGAAGTTTGTCAATCTGACTGAGCTACGACCTTGGGTGGTTCACTGGTTCTTCCATATCTAATGCGCACCTAGAACTTTCGAGCCTTAATACAGCCTATATCGAGTCCCAAGTTTGATCAACGGAATTGCTGTATTGAGTGCCAAGTTTCATCAAGGGAACTAATTTGTTTTCTTGACAGGAAAGAAGTCAGGCAATTAGAAGGAATAGGTACCCTCCACTGGTCGTTAGATTTTTTGGAGCTAAGGAGTAACAGAAGGATGATTTGATATTTTGATATGCAGATGAATTGAAAGTAGAGTTGGAGGTGATCTTTCTTTTATTTTTTAGACCTACGATGTGACATTAAGACACCAACATTAAGACCTTAAAGCATCTACAAAATATACACCATCATTGTATGATGTAATGGGTGAAATGCGAGTACTCATCAAGATCATTACCATATGTTGACTCACAAAAAGTGCTTTTTGGGTCAATATCATAATCAAAATCATTACCATATGTTGGCTCAAGAAAAGTTATTTTTGGGTCAATATCGATAATCAAAATATCATCTCAACGATACACAATATCTATTATATTACTTTCTTATGGGATTTAATTTGGAGTTACACTTCATTCAAATTGATCACTATGTTATGACACTTTAAGTGCATACAAGATATAGCTTTAATGGTAGAGTTTGTGTTAGATATTAAAATTGATGTGTATTGTAAAATTTTAAGAATTACAATGTCATGATCATGAAGTGTAGTAGGGATCATAGTTTCTATAATTCATTGTGTTTTAAAGATAATAGTGCAATATGGTTCAATTAATTTTAAAGTTAGTCCATTAAGAATTACCAAGTGAACAATGTCATTGTTTTTTAATGGTAATAGTTATTAGAGGTTGCATTATGGAAGGGCTTTTAATTATCTAAGAGTATGGTTGACATTCATAACGGTTTTTGGTTAAGGGGCACATGTTGTATAAATAAGGGAAACAATTTTGTCTGGGTTAATATATAGTGCAATATGTAGAAATATCTAATAATCAATTCATTAGAATTAGTGAATTTATACGTGCATATATTAATATATATTTTTACAGATCAAAATATTATTGGGAAACCCAATGTGTGTTTACTTATGATTTCACTCATTGTTTTATTCCAATAAGTAATGGTTTGTATTTAAAAACACCCTCAGTGATTTAATAGCTAAGTTTTTTATACTCCTAGAGTTTTGCAAGGCTCTTAGAAATATTGAAAAAAATTAGGATATCTTAAACTTTGAGATAAATATTTTATTTATATATTTATCATTTAAATTTTCCAACCTAAAATTATTTAGAAAAAATTATAAATTAATTAATTTTTAATTACTAAAGAAGAGGATTATTAATCTATATGATTTTATTTATTAGTTAAAAAGGTTACCCTATTAGTGAAAAATGTTGTTAAGCCATATGAATTTGACTATTTTTTTCTTATTTAACAATTTATCCTAAAAATTTATTTTGACAATTTTATTATTTAGCAAACAAAACTATGTATAATGACCTTCACCCCATTTTTGTAATTGTCAATGCAAACTGATAGTGTGAGTCACTCAGATAAAGATTGAAATTTCAGATTTAAGCATTAACTTTGTACATATTCTCTTGACTGCGAAGAAAGCAAGTTAAACATTGAGTTTTTAAATTTCACCATTACTTTTTTAACTTTGAAATTTTGTGTTTTTTACTGCAAAAACAATTAAATAGCCAGAGTTTCTATCTTTGAAACTATCCATTTTTTACTTCAAAAGAGAATAAATATTGTTTTGAAATTTACCTTTTAAATTTTCACTTTTCCATCAACTATTTTCTCTTTCTAACTTTGAAATTAGTTTTCATATCATATAGCTTTGCATCACTAGCCAAACCTACCTTTTCGTGAGGTCTTAATTCTCAGATTATCACACCTTTTTTTTCTTGTTGTTTTGTGTTCCTACCCATAACTAAAAGAGATAGATAATTCTTGTTCCTTCCCATACTGAAACGAGAGATAATTCTTATTGAGCTTGATATCAACCAAGCCAAACAAGGGTTGAGGGATATAGCGAAATTGTCAATCTATTACCTCAAAAACAATTTTCTAAATTTAGCCTTTAATTTTTTACTTTGCTTTCCTTAAAATTCAAAGGTAAATTATTTTGGTTTGTATTTTTTAATTTAACGGGTGGTTTTTTTTGAATGAATGTAATTTATATTCTGTTTTTAATTTGAAATTTAACCTTTAATTTTTTATTTTTCTTTATTTAAATTTTAAAGGTAAATTATTTTCGTTTGTATTTTTTTAATTTAACCGGTGGTTTTTTTTACTGAATGCAATTTATACTCTATTTTTAAATTTAAGTTATCTTTTGCTTTTTCGAGATTTACTTTCAAAATTAGGTAATTTTTTGCTTTCATGGATTGTCTTCTTGAATTCGATCCGTTCTCTTCATAACCGTTTTCTCACAATCGCAAATTTATACTCTTTTTTTAAATTTAGGTTATTTTTAGTTTTCTCTGGCTGTACTTTTTAAATTTAAATATTTTTTTTCTTTTATATGTTGTATTCTTGAATTCGAGCGTTCCCTTCATAGCCGTTTTCTCACAATGGCGATTTCAGCCAGCTTCCTGAATTTGAGCCGTTCCCTTCATAGCCGTTTTCTCACGATTGCAATCTCACCGAGCCAATATGTGATGCTTTCGAAACTATGCTCATGCCCAATTGTTACAGGATAGTGTTTTCATTGGTAACGCCAATTTTGTTGGCTCTGTATCTTTGTTGGGAGAGCATGAGACTGAATATCTAGAGATCGTGTGTTCGATCTCTATCTTTGATGGGGAGCATCAGACAGAATATGTTTGAAGGTCGTGTGTTCTATCTCTGTGTTGAGACAGAGTCATACTGAATATATGAAGATCATGTGTTCGATCCACGGTCAACGCCCCTGTCACTTCATAAATCTACTTCCAATTAAGCTTGAGACAGTAGCCATTTATGTGAATTCAAATTATCTTAACATTTCATGCCTCTTCTTCTATCTTCGTTTATAATATTTTTCTGCAACTATGGATATTGTTTATTTTGTTTTCAAATTTGAAGATCATGTGTTCGATTTGTATCTTTGTAGAGAGAGTCAGACATAATATATGAAGATCATGTGTTAGATCCACGCTCAACCCCCTTGTCACTTCATAACTCTACATCCAATCAAACTCTCTACATCCAATTAGGCTTGAGGTAAGTAGCCCTTTCTGTCAATTCAAATTACCTTAAAATTCCATGCCTCTTCTTCGATCTTTGTTTATAATTTTTTTCTGCAACTATGGATATCATTTATTTTGTTTGCATATTTGAAGCCACACCTCTTCTTCGAGCCTTGCTATAAAGTATGGTTTATAGAAACATTTTACAACTATGGATAGCGTTTATGGCAATTTTCTTTGCACAATGTTGTTTATAAATTTTTTGTACAGCTATGGATATCGTTTATGGATACGTTGTTTATAAATTTTTTCTACAGCTATGAATATCATTTATGGATATGTCGTTTATAAAAAATTTCTACAGTTATGAATATCGTTTTTTGATAATTTTGTTTGCACATTTGAAATGTTGAATATTGATTTATAATTATTTTTCTGCAACTATGGGGAGTAATTATTGATGCTTTTCACATATTGATATTTTTTTTTTCATTCATTTGTTCACACATTAAAAATTCTAAACACTTCGTCATCAAGATTCGTCCTCAATTCCTATATGGGTCCAATCCTCTTCACTGAACTTTGGTCTTATGGTTACCAAGATATCAATCATTGATACACGTAGCCCCAAAATTATCATGCAAAAAAACATAGAAATTATTGCATGCATTCACCTCTTTCATGGTTTGTTAAATGATAGGATTGGAAGTGTTACTTGCGTGGGTGATAAACTTTCATGTCTCATTTTTTTTATATATATTCTAATATGAAAATATATTTACCATATATTCAACATTTTTTTATTGGAATTGGAATTTGTCAATGAGATTATATATTTTTGAAATTATTAATATAAAAATAAATTCAACATTCTAAATTGTATTTTTAAATATAAAAATTATTCTTAATAATTTTAAATGTAGATGTGTAGAAATATGAATATGTGGAAAATAGTTAAAGATATTTTTTTATTTTTTTTTCCAAATAAAACAGGAAAATGTTGTCCTCTTAAACTACACTGTACGCTATTCTTTATTTAACAAAACAGGAAAATGTTGTCCTCTTAAACTACACTACACTTCGATTACTTTGTGTTCACTTTTGTTGTTCACCAACCTTACAACTTTTATATTGAAAGTCATTCGCTGCCACACATAATTTTAATCACCTTTATCTTCACTTTGTTACTGAAATTGAAAAAATAGTATTTTGACTTAAACTAGAAAACTGAATTAAATTTTACTAATTAAATTGTTGTGCTCATAATTACTTATTTATATTGCAATTTTTTTTACATATTTTTTGTTATATTATCATGTATATATTGATATCTGAATTTTCTCAATAAGTATTATAAACAAAAAGAATGAAATGATATGCAATTTTATTTTGTATAGGCTTTCTCAGGAGG
>APFE031295039.1:0-13713 GCA_000404065.3 Pinus taeda
TTGATGTCTCACATTCATCTTTCCTCAATTGAATCTTGTCACACATCTTACTAAGACTACGAAACAAGTAAAATGGGAGATCTATAAATGCCTTTCCTGTAAAATGTAGCAGTAGTTTGAAATGATAGGAGTAGACCTTGTTATACCTCCCTTCACATGTTAAATATTTCTAGACGCATGTTAAGAGGAGTGCATAGTGTTCTTTTACATAGTGCCTTGGCACGGCCTTTGTAAGATCTTCATTAACATAAGGCTCCTTTAGGAACTCCTTGCAGGGGTTCATATCAAATTTGAAATTTTTGAACCACTCCTGCCCTCCTCTCGGGATTTCAGTCACCCTAGCAATCACCTCTGAAGATACAGGGAAGTCTAGCATAGCTACTTTAGAACTTAAACCAGTAAAATTTAAGGCAAATGCTTTGGTTACCTCAGCATGCCCCCCTTGTAGCTTTTCACAAAAAGACCAGCAACCAACATTCTGAAAGGCTTGTCTCACACCTTCATCTCTCAATGCGAGATCCAATCCCACAGGTTCAGTTCTCTGACACCTTCCAGACCGATGCCCATTCTTCTCCATTTTGATCTGAACTCCTTAGCGCAGAGAGACACTAACAGCTTCAATCTTCAAATGCAAACTCAAACTTTGAACGCCGGCTCGCTTGCAATCAGGTTCCTTATAGAGAATGAACTTGGGCTCCTCTGCTCTTAACAATCTTATCATGCAAACGGACCAATTCATATAGCATTAACAAACATCATACCACTACCGGCATTACAAACCATTTGAATGATTTTGGGTGCGTGGTTATGAACCTATTGGGGAAATAATGGCTTACAATTACTTGAAAGGACGCCATTCTGACAATTAAACGGACGAACATACTAACTCATCCCTCAGACATGACATTCTAAGAATCAGTGCTGTTTTAATCCCCGAATCCGTGATTTCGTAGCGCAGACAGATATGAGTTGACAACATGCGCTACGAAATGGCTAGTTAATGACATGCTGTGACAGGACTAAGACATCATTGCGCTGCAAAATCAGCCAATAAGAATTTCGTTGCGAAAACGCGAAAAGACCCAGTGACGTATACAAGACAAGATATATCTCATATAATCATGATGGAGGATAGCTAACGGTTTTTGAAAATGATTCATATGAGTACCTTTATAAAACTCAATCCCTAAGTAACACACATAGGGCAATAACCATTAGACACCTATTTTTGGACAACAAAGAACAAAAATTTATGGACAACTTTATGTACATAACACTGCAGTTCTAGGTGATAACACTAACTATCAACAAACACAACCATTATTTAATGTTACACAATAATTGGAGAAAACATGAATGTATCAATTTCAAATAAATATAATGAAATATGTCTTATCAAACAAAAATATAAAATGTATGAACATATATACATATATATTGAATGATGGAACATCATTTTATAAACAACCTTTTTTATACAATAATTTAAAATAAAACACAATTTTGACAACATAGTGTATAAAACGTCAGTCCACACTCATTGATTTTTCTTTGGTTTTCTGCTCTTAAGAACATCCTTAGGGGGACCTTGTTCTTCCCTTTTATTTCATGTAGGAGTGCATTTTAAGAAGGGGAAATAATCAATAACTCATCTCCAATGCTACAGTCCATAATAGCCTCAACAATTATCAATCTATCAACCTCTCTTTCCATATCTCCATCTTTATCATTTATAACCTTAACAAATTGACAATTTGGTATTACGTTAGGGTCCCTTCCCTTACTACTATTTATAAATCCTGCAATATTTTTGTCTGTGTATGCACTTCCATATATATACATAAGATGACCTCTATTCATTTCTTTTCCACTTTCCAACTAGAGACAATGCGTATACATATTCAAATTAAAACCATATGTTGACATGCTAGGCTTATATTCTACTAGCCTTCTCCATTCACCATTGTAATATGACAAACCATAATATGGAATTAATCTCCTAGTGGTTTGTTGGGAATTGTTTCTATGTTTAGATCCCATATGGACATTTTGGACAATAAAGAGGCCTAGATTCACTCCATGAATATTGGACGGTCATATCCTGTAGTTGTATCTCCAAAATTGAAACACCTCGTACACTCTAGGTAGTTGTTGACCATTGGGCCAAGAGCAATATAGTCGACGATCAAATTTCTCTTTATAAATTGATGTCAATCTCAAGGGCAAGTCATAATCTCCATCACATTCATTCTCATAAGGTATGTAGTCCACCTTCCCCACGTATTTAAGAAAATTATGCATCTTTAAACTGGTTCTTGTCCTGTTACTGGTTTTCATCAATTACTAATCTTCCAAGCTAGTATATGTGCACATATTTTTGTCAGATGTATAATCAAATAAATGATCATGAGACTCTAGGCTCGAGGTCGGTGCTCCAAGAAACTTTAAACTAAGAACTTTATCCCGCAAGTAATCACTACGAAAAAAATTAATTATTGAAATAATATAAAACAATGTTTAAAATAAGAATACATATTATTTAAATCAAATTGGAAAATTCCTTACTACAGTTCATAATTGGATTCAAATCGATTGTAGGAGGCATACTACTGATTGGAAGCTCATCATCTATGTAATGTCTTTGTACAATCACTTGTTTGAATTGTTTCTTTCCATGACATATAGAACATCCATAAACAACAATTTTCTTAAAGTATTCATCCAATGTACTATAATCCTCACCAACCTCTTGTTCAATGCAATCATTTGTTGTGTCTTCAAGATCCATTTTCATATCCTCTTCCACCTACTGTCTGCTATGTGATTTAATAGTTTTAGGTCCACGTCCACGTACATATATTTTTATTTTTCTAGTTGGAGGCTCAGGCTCCACATTTGCTCCAATATCCATCTAAAATAATCAACAACATGCATTGTTTTTAGTCAAGGTTGGATAATACACTGTAAATTTTAATAGAATCATGAAAAAAGATGGATGTATCACAAAATTACATAATATCAAATTTTCCTAAGTTAAGTGAAAATTTGAGTACTTGATATCATGTGTCATCCATTTTGTCCTCATTTGATATGACACGATCTATTTCCATGGCCTCATATAGCTCCTGTAATACACAACATAGTCAATATTGTTTTTATATTTCAATGAATATGTTATCCACCACAAAACTTCACTTTAGTCATATATTTAACATATTTATATCATGTGAATTTGAAGTTAAAAAATAATAATTTTAGGACCCTAGTTATATAGATCGAGCCAAAATTTTGACAAGAAAAGTATCCAACATCCCTATCCCACATGGCCATCCTAATGTTCAAACATTTCCCTTGATCAAAGAATCAATTTTGATCACCTTTCGTGTGCATTTTGAACCAATAAGTTTGACCTAAAAGGCCTTATGTAAAGGCCTTTATCCAAGTCTGCTAATGTAGTAATTCATCATATCTACCAATGTTTAAGTGGGAACAAAGCATTCTCGAGCCAACCAATTACACTTTTGGTAATAAAATCTGAAATGTGACATTGATTGGAAAATCCCTAACCTTAAGATATAACCTTGCATCATGTCATGCTCTAAGGGATAACTCAGTTGGTTGAGTTCTGTTGCTAAGTACCTCACTTATTGGGAGGTCATGGGGTCAAATCTCCTCAATGCCCTTGGGGTTAGGCCTTGCTAGTTTGGCTGATGGGTACATCCCTTTGGGTTGATCTACCTAGATTTTACTATGGATGTAGAGGTCACTCAGTGTTCATGAACCACCCTTAAAAAAAACTTGCATCATGTCTGACAAATATCCTACATAACTATGTTTCCCACTTATACACAACTTTCACATAAGCCAAGTTGAAGCAAAAATTAGAAATTTATAACAATGCAAATGCGTTTAAAATCATTAAATAAAAAATCTACAATTTGAATCAATCAGATTGGCCAATAAATGAAGCATGGGTGTGCATTTTAGTGAAGCAAGGCAATTTTGGCCTACTTCACAAAAATGCATGCCCAACCCTCATTTCAAGGCCAAATTGAATGATTCAGCTAGGAGAGTATTTTTTTACTCATAAGTAACATTAATAAAAATAAATATTTTTATTTTTTCACATATATATTTATGTTGTTCAAGAATACTCCAAATGGCATGGATTTCATAGGGTGAAAGGTAGGGTTTGTGTGCCTCAAATAAATGCACACCAAGACCTGTAATTAATGTCAATTATATAATGATCATTCCATCTTATGGGTCTGTGAAATTGTACCTCCGTCTTGCAGTGTAACAATGCCCTAATGGGCCTCAGTTCCTGGGTATGACGATGACCTCTTTGGGCCTTCTTATCTGTGATATGAGAAAACATTATAATAAAGATATGAAGGAGATGTGCTAAGCCCCATGACAACAGTATCATCATAGACATATGACAATGATATCATGATAAGCATATATCTGTTGTGTTGCATTGTTATTGCCAACAGTCTCTATACATAATTTCTTATGATGATATGGGGTGAATGCAATGTGAAAATGTTTTAAAATGTAGTTATCTACAACAGAGACTTCTAGCCCTAAGAAAATTAACATTGTTACTAGTCTACTAGTTAGTAAACTAATAAAAATGTAAAATTTAAAATGGTGAATAAATGAAGCCTATGCTTCATTTCTTTGCATTTTATTGAAGCAAGACAATTTTGGCCTTGTTCACAAAAATGCACGCCCAACCTTCATTTCGAGGCCAAATTGAATGATTAAATATTTTTAATTTTTCACATATATATTTCTATTGTTTAAGAATAATCCAAATGGCATGGATTTCATAGGGTAAAAGGTCGGGTTTGTGTGCCTCAAATAAATGCACACCATGACATGTAATTAATTGGCATTGATATATTAATCATTCTATCCTATGGGTATGTAAAATTGTACCTCAGTCTTGTGGTGTGACAATGCCCTAATGGACCTTAGTCTTGTGGTGTAACAAGGCCCTAATGGGCCTCAACCTTGTGGTGTAACAACATTGTAATGGGCCTCAGTATCATGGTTTAACAACGCCTTAATGGGCCTCTGTGATATGAGAAAATATTATGACATATATATATGAAGGAGATATGATGAGCCCTATGATAGAGATATCATGACAGACATATGAAAAAAATATGATTGTTCCAGTGCATTGTTATTGCTAATGTTCTCTGTACATAATTGTTTATGATGATATGGGGTGAATGCAATGTGAAAATGTTGAAATTATTTTGAAATGAAATTATCTACAACAGAGCTAGCCCTAAGAAAATTAACATTGTTACTACTCTACTGGTAAGTAAATAAATAACAATGTAAAAGTGTTTAAAATAATAAACTAAAAAATATACAATTTGAATCAATCAGATTGACCAAGAAATGAAGCATGGGCATGCATTCTAGTGAAACAAGGCAATTTTGGCCTTCTTAAAAAAAATGTGTGTGCAAGCTTCATTTGAAATCCAAATTGAATGATTCAATTCAGAGAGTATTTTTTTACTCATGGGTAACATCAATACAATTAAACTTTTTTATTTTTTATTTTTTCACATATATATTTCTTTTGTTCATGAATACTCTAAATTGCATGGATTTCATATGGTAAAAGGCAGGGTTTGTGTGCCTCAATATTTCTATCAAGATTGGATAATGCACTATAAATTTTAATAATATCATGAAAAAAGATGGTCGTATCACAAAATGCCATTATATCAATTTTCCTAAGTTAAGCGAAAATTTGAGTACCTGATGTCTTGTGTCATCCATTCTATCCTCATTTGATATGACATGATCTGTTTCAATGGCCTCATCTGGCTCCTGTAATACACAACATAGTAAATATTATTTAGTACACGAATTATATCAATTCAATGAATATGCTATAAAACGCAAAACTTCACTTTAGTCATATATTTGACATATTGATAGCATGTTAATTTGGAGTTGAAAAACAAAAATAATTTTATGACCCTAAGTATATACATCGAGCCAAAATTTCAACAAGAAAAGTATCAAACAACCCTATCCCACATGGCCACCCTAATTTTCAAACATTTTCCCTTGATCATAAAATCACATTTAATCACCATTCTTGTGCATTTGCAACCAATAAGTTTGATCTGAAAGGCCTGATGGAAAAAAAAAAAATGACTTTCTCTCCTCTATGTTGTAGTATTTGTGAAATCATAAAGACATTCTTCCTTTGGTTGAGGTTGCTTTGCCTTATTACCTGTATCATATCTATAAATTCCATTGTCATATATTATTTGAGCCACTTTCCTCCCTGTAATTTAGTAGTTCTACGTCATCCACGTCATATGTCCATGGCCCCCTCTAGATCCTGTAATACACAACAATAACAATAATTTTTAGCAAACCAATAAAATCCAATCATTATCAATGAAAACAATGAGTGTAGGGGCAGAATTGTTGGTAGAATATATTTTGAATAGAGTATAATTTGTCCTTACAACATAATATAAATTGAGATTAACATTTTTTCTCCATGTAACACACTTTACCACTAGTGTGTATATCAAGTTTGTTTCACTCCTCATTTATAACTTACTTTATGCAACCATGTTAGAGCTAATTAAATTACTCTATAGTGAATGTAGTATATTATTGAAATTATGGTCATTCTACTAAATGTATTCTATTAATCTTTGATTTTATTTGAGAATAATATTATATGCTTGTAACATTTCTATGTCTAATTTTCAATGGGAAAACATAACTAGAGGGCACTAGACTGCGTGCCATTTTTTCCGACTTTGATATCCCAACATGATCACATTATTTTACCTGAGTCAACGCTCGATGATTAGCGAATCAAAATATTCAACTATGTGCGAGTCGAAATTTTAAAATTCCCGCGGGCGAAAAATTCGAATTTACTTACCTGCCAACTATTGAACTAAAAAAAAAATAGATTCTCTCTTTCTCCTCTGAGAATTTTTTTCACTGTTGATAGGTGCGCAGCTGGGAAAGAAAAGAATGAGATCCTATGCCATCGTCTGGGTCTCGATTCAAGAGCCTCAAAGTCCACTCATTCTATTGTGAATGGACAATTTGAATATTTCCTTCTTTTGCTTGGATTCGTGGTGGAAATTCGAATACTATAAAACAAATTGATGAATTTTGATGATATTTAGTGGATTTTAAAGGATCTTAAGGATTTAGATGTAGCTTACATATGATTTTTATTTCTTTTTGGTCTGGAAATTGGAGCTCCAGAGTAAACTTGAGGATTCGGACAAAACTTACACACTATTTTTATTTTTCTCCCTTTTTGATTTAGAAATTGGAGCTGCAGAGTAAGGCATTGTCGGTTCTGTGAACATAGGGTGGATTTAGGGCTAAATTGTGAGATATTTATTCATGTATTGGTGTAGAATGATTTGATTAACATAAAGGTTTGCTAAAAATTTAGGTAGATGTGTGTATTTGATGGCCAAATTACTTACCTCGACTCGAATTGTTGCCCTTCGTACATGTTATTTGTGTTCCTCGCACACTATTTGATCTCCTTCCTTTCACGCTATTTCCCTTGGCTCACCTTCACGGATAATATTTGCTAGTCCAACCTTAGAATGTCAAGCATAGGGAATGGAACAGATAGTGGAAAAAATAAGGTAAGTCATTGTGAATTTATAGAGATGTAATTGTTTAAATTCGTTCTTTGATTTTTAGTTCTACTTTTATTTTTTTCAATTTTATTTTTTGAATTCCAAAATTAATAAAACTTTATTTTATATACCTAGGCACATGAGACTGACAAGGAGAAAGAGACTCTAGCTTCAATATTGGGCATAAAGGTTATTAACAAGCTTGATAGTGTGGACTTGAAAATTCTTGCTAGATACATAGAAAAATGATCAACTAAAACCATTGAAACATTTCAAGTACATCAACTAGATCAAAGGGAATTAATTGATTCCCCAACCATTCTTGGATCAAGCAAAAGATCAAGGAGGCAATCAATAAGCATAACCACTAAGAATTTGGGATAGGAAACATATACTTAGAATTCCCAATCCACTCTTGGGACATAAATCTCTTCTTACACACCACATTATGAATCTTTGATTGGTAGGCATGACACAAGGATAGAATACGACGTGGTTTCAGGTGAAATCCATCGATCAAATGTTGGGAATTTTTTTATGAATAGGTTGAAGGATTCATGCCTTCAACGGTTCAAAGACCATCCCCATTTACAATTCTCATAGATATCGTTGCACCTACATAAAGCAGTAATTCATGACATGCAGACTAAATTTGGTGTAGGTTGGTCCATAAAAAGGGATAAACTACAAATTTCTCATAAATACAAGAGATTTAGGTGCAATCAAACAAAGAAGATAAAAAAAAATCCCCCCTGGAAAAAGGCTAAAAAGAAGGCCACTTGATGTAAATATAAAAGTATGGATATAACTTGTAAAAATGTATGAGAAGTTGGATGAACGGAGGAAGTCCGGTGAGGTGAATATCCAGGTATTTTAATTTTCTTATAAGATTATATCAAATTTCTTGAACAATTTTTTTATTTTATCTATGCATAGTTAAATTCCATTAGTATATGTTTTAGGACAAGGCATCCAAGTCCAACCTTGCAAAATGAAGGGCCATGCATCAAAGTGGCCAGAAAGGTCTACAAGCCTTGATTTTTACCTTTGTAAGTATATTTAATATGTGAAATGATATTTTTATTTCCTAGAAAAAAAGTAAATGATTGCATATTAATTAGTTTAACTAGTGCATGTGCCATGTTTTGATAGGAGGACAAATATGGTTGTCATCCAACAAACTTCGAAAAGGACATTTTAAAAACAAAAAATCGAGTGACTTTGTTATCTAGATGGAGAATGATGTATTAATAGTTCAATTTCAATAAGTTAGTTGGATATTGTTCTGTTTATATGTCAATTTCGATTTCTTGCAACATAGAGTAGAGACAAAATACCCTTGTTTTCCATATTTAGCCAATGAAAAATGTTGTACATTCTAATTGTAAAATTGGTTGGAAGATGGTTGGAACATGATAGGATAAATGGCATCCTCCTAGGGTAATATACCTATGGAATTTTTTCGACCATATTGATGGAACATTTCTTATTAGCACATAATCTAGCAAGGTCCTAAGGAAGGGAAAACTACTAGACTAAGTGACAACAATGGCACAATGGCCCAATGTCGCTTTAGTAAAGGCCCCCTGCTCTTTATGGAATTTCACCAATGGCAGGAGCCTCGAGACCACACTACCAAAATCAGGGTTTTACAAGTACTGCCCTTCCTGATGCTATAAGCCATTAAGGGGAATACCACAAGACTAGGATTGAGGATTAACTCCCCATTTAAGGTGAGGGAAGAAGACTACTATCAAAACACTTCCTTCTTACAATTCACCCAACAATCCATGCCCAAAGTTCCCAAGGAGAAATAAGAATAAGAATCTAATTGGACAATGAAAAACTAGAAAGTAGAACTGATAAGAGGCTAGGGTTTATAACTTGGGCTCTTTAATAGAATCCAAATTTGAAACTCTAAGAGGCAAGTTAAATGATTTAGATTAAGAATGGAAGTGTAGAATTAGTGGAGAGTCTATTAAGATGTCCTTGAATAGAACTTACAGGTATTCACTGTAATGATTAAAGATACATAAAATACATATGTAACTTGTTGAAATAAATTTACTACGATCATACATGTGCTTCAGAGAAGGAAAATGAATATGGAAAACACATAAGAGAAATAATATATACTACAATGTACCAATACATACTAGAATCAACCTGATGACTTTTATTATTATCTCCAAGGAAGCCAAAATGATTACACAAGTACTCAAAATGCCAAAACTCTGAACACTTTTCCAGTGGTCTCATGTCTTTTAAATATTACATCAAAATAAATTACAAAGGTAATCGTCAAACTTGTATAGCTACTTAACTATTCGTTACTAAAAACTCTTTTACAAAATTACAAAATGAAATTTCTTATTTTTGAGAAGTCTAATGACTAGTGGAGCATTGACTTTGAGAATTGGTGCTTGCTTTTGCCATTTTAACTTCTCCTTCAATATGAGTAATCAACCTTTGACACTTCTTCCAAAGTTATTCATTTGGGATCTTACACTGGGTCATTTTTTGGAATGCAACTTTCAAATTTGAAAGCTCTGTATAATTAGTTTTTGAAACAAAAAGTGTCTTCATCAGCCAAAGAAGTTGGAAGTTCCTCTACAAATAATTCACTATAGTAGTTCCCTTTAGAATTGAAGTCTTTTCATGTGTTGTATCTGCTCTACTTTTAAAAACCACTAGCTCCTTTTAATATAGTTCCCAATAAAGTAATTTTCCATGTTGGTCCCAACAACTAAGTAGACCATATCTAGACCTCTAGTCGAATTTGGAATCAAACAAATATAATGATTTGTGAACCTCCTTTAATTTGTTCTCAGCCTAGATGCAAAGTAGGCTTTTCTCATTAATTCTATTGATTTCCATAATTATCCAACTCTATCTATGATATCTAATGCCCTTATTTCAGTTGAATATTTTCCATTTAAACATTTTATCACCTTTTTAGCCTTCATTACTTCTTTCTATACATTTTTCTTGCATGCATCAATGCTTGATTGACACCCATTCATCATAATCTTCTGTTGAGGAATTATATGAATAAACTCCCATTTAGATCAAACCTTTTGAGTGATATCATCCCAAACAATTTTTCTAGCTTCAATTAGAGAGATATTACCCTTCAATTTGGTTTTTAACTCCTTGATCTCTGCTTGTGATGCCTTGTTCTTGGTGGTCAAATGATAATTGTTTTTTTTTGTTTTATTTAGCTGCCTCTCCTTGATATCAAGTTGTTCCTTTACCTGAGTTAGGTTTTCCTAAAGTTTCTTTAGTTCAAACTCTGAAATTATGAGTTCTATCATAACTTTTGTTAGCTTCTTTGAGGGGTCATTTGACTCACTTGGGACCATAATAGTGCAAACATGGCTTTTAATTGATTGTTGTAAGCTCTGAACATGTTTATGCAAAATGACATTTTATTTCTTTCTATCCACTAACACTCTCATCAACACTTATCTTTATCAACCTGAGCTAGTTCAATTGTTTAAGCGTGCTAAATCCTAAGCATTTTGAACTTCTTCCTTGATGCCTACATCTTAAATTTTGTGTTTTGCAACAAGTTTTTGATAGCTTCCCTTTCTTCTGGATCTATTCCCAATTTAACAGCTAGCTTCTTATAGTATATATTTTGAATATATAGTGCTCTAGAATTTTCCCTTTCTTGCTTGAGCTGATATGAAACTTCCTCCAAAATTGTTCTGCTTTACTTATTATCAAAGATATTTTTCTTAGGTCACTATAGAACATTTCCCCTACTTGTCTATGCAAATTAATCTTGTTAGGCAATGGGATGTCAACTACATTTATGGATAGATCTAATGTTTTAGAATAAGGTATTGAAGGAAGAGATTGAACAATTAGATGCACGAGGGATAATTTTAATTGGTTCCTTTCTAAATCCATAGCAGAGTATAGTCTTGTTTGATAGGTTGGAGTTGCTTGTGTTGCTAGCTAAGTTGTTATCTTGCCTCTCACCTTATGAATTATTTCTTCAATCTGTTGATAATTCCCTTGTAACACTTCTGTGGTGGAGGGAGTTTGTTGGACCCCATTTTTGTCTCTGCTCATACACTTTTCATACTACCTTTTTCCATGTTTTAACCTATAGTTGAACTCTTTTCATGTCATTTTGACCTCCTTGTGCCTAGACTAAACCAAATTCCCGTCCAAGGTAAAAGCATTACAAATGGTGTTGTTTTATCTATTTTGATTATCAATATTAGGTAGTTGAATGTGTGCTTGTTTGTTTAATAATAATTATGGGTGACAGATGTGAATATTTCTCTCACAGGGACCCAAGACTTCTACATTAAAAGAGAATTTTACACTCAAAGAAGAAATTGTACTTAAAGCAGCAATCTAGAATTGCACTCTAGGAAATTACACTTGAATATTTGCACCTAAGTATGAGCACGATGGTCAACATGACCTCATCGAATTAAACGAGGAAGATCGATGTTTCTTATGCATAGCCAACTTTCAGCCTCCAAAACAGAATTTGGTCTTATCATTTAGATCTTGTATAGCAAATTGTTGGTTGCTAAGCTTTGATTAGAATGGAATCCAATTGGCATCTCCATGATTTGATTTTTACTAATTATAATATGTAAACTAGATTATAGATCCTGTAGAAAAAAAATGTGAGGATATACATGCATACATACTCAGGAATCGAAACTCTTTTTGTTTTACTATTGTTCTACTAAGATTTATCAATGGAAATGATCTTTGCCTTGGTTTTGCGTTGAAGAAGAAGTTGTGATTACAAGGGCTTGTAAATGGTTGATATAGTTATTTGATGCTCTTCATCTTACTGTAAGTTTCATACCCAGTAGTGGCAAGGGCCCACCACCACTGGGCAATTTAATTCCATAGCTAGTAGTTGATTTGTTGCTTTAATTTTTAATTCATTTCTCTGAATTATTTTGAAAATAATTAAAATTTAGTTTCCAGTGTTTGATTGATTGTGTTAATTTGTTTCTGAAGCATATGAATCCATTTTGTTGATATAACAACGTTCTGGTATTTTTTGCACATCTTGCTTTGATCTCTAAATGAGGTAGTTTTCATAAGGTTGGATTTGGTTATATGGCGAATAGGTAGATTAATTAGAATTTACAATTGATTGGATTGATCATTCACTAAAAGTTGACCTCAGTAAAAATGCATTCCTTTGATTTCTTTTTAGGTACTCTCTGTTTTCAAAATGAATTAATGGTGAATGTAATAACCTCTGTTCTCTTTATCTTCGATCTAGCATGTTGATAGCTTCGATTCTTTACTTATGATATAAAACGCAATTCATAGCCTCTGCATGATTGTTTTATCCCTTATTACATAGCAGTGTTGCCCAATTGTGGGCATAACCCAAATCACAAGCTTGTATGTATGCCTTTCTGAGTGAATTAGACAACAATCATATCAAATCCTCCATAAAAGTTGATTACAAATACTTATATGAGCTTGAAGAACACTTTATGAATGTTGTATGTAAGGTTTATGTAGCAAGAGAATTAGAATTCACAGTGTGAAGTATCGACTGATCGATCTCATCAAATCATCGAAACTTAACAAAAAAATCGCAGCGCTATCAATTGAAATTGATTTTAATCTAATAATCCTTGGGATAATTGAGATGTTGAGATAGTTCATTCCACTCTTTATTTTCCATTAATAACTTGCAAACAAGCAGAGCATGTGTTGAGCATTAAAAATTGATTTCCAGAACAGAGTTGAATAATAGTTAGTTACTGGAGGACTGTTTCTCTCCTTGATTGATTGGATCAGGTAGAAGATTAATTTTAGCTCAAATTTCTATTGTTTTGAAACAGAGTATAGGTTTCGAGTGACATAGGTTTATCAATTCTATAAGAAGAGTTGGCATCTCATTTAGCTAAGTTTTCCTTTCATGATAATTGAATGCAATTTTGTAGGTTATGTTTTGTTAAGCTTGGGTTTGATAACAGATTGAAAGTTATCGTGTCCTCTTAATTTTGGGCATAGGATTTATATTTGTACTTAGTCAAACAAGCAA
>APFE031295050.1:0-31799 GCA_000404065.3 Pinus taeda
AGTCGCACCTCCAGAAATGACCAAAATCGCTGCAAAATCGCCTTTCTTTGCTTCTCTTTGTGTCTTGCAAGTTTGTCAATGCATAATGAGGCCATGAAGAGGGCTTTTTGGTCTTTATAGGTCCACATTTTAAAAAAAATTAAAACATCAAACCCACTTTCAAATGTTGCATGTTTTGGCATTTAATTTAACACTGTTTTTTAAGTTGCATTTTGCCTGAAATTGATTTTTTGAGTGTTTTCACTTGGTTCTTTTTGCAGGTTGATTCTCTGATGGATTCTGAGGAAGAAACCAGGGTTGTTGCCGGCATTCTGAAGATTTTTGAAAATTTTCTTTATTGTCGCCATTTTCGCATGACCTTGGGTTTAAAAACAGAGTTTTTAAAACCAAGGTAAAAATAAGCTGTAGCAGATGAAAAATATCAATAGAACATAATTACAAACCTCCTTCTGGCTTGCTGAAGACCATCAAACTTTTGACTCATGACCTGGCAATGATTTTGACCGAAACCCTAGACCTAGACTTGGAATTTCAAGACAAAAATGAAACAAGTGTGACACAAGGTTTTTCAAGTGATATGACCTGATTCCAGCAAAGCCAAGAAGGGAACAAGACCAACTCCTCCATCAGTGTTATGGCATGCCTAACGGGATGCAAAACTGATGCTGATGAGACACCTACATATGCATATGCAAAGAGCTGTTTGATCACCGATGGAGGGCTCAAGACCGACACTAACATAACTAAACCTAAATTAAACAATAAACCTAAAATTAACTAATTTTTTTCATAACATTGCCTTCCTCACGAAAGAATGCTTTGTCCTCAAAGCATACGCAACGACAGATGTTGTTGACAAAATGCTTCATTCTCCCACGAAGCGTCTTCTTCGGTGAGTCTTTCCACTTGATTATATATTCCAAAATGATCAAGGTCGCACATTCTAAAAGGTCTTGGATTAATCTCTCAAGTTTCGTTTTTTGGTGATGTGGATATCGGTATGGCTTTTTCATAGGTCGGTCTTGAAATACTTTTCCATGCTTCTGAATTAGATCTTGCATCTCTGGTGACTCTTCTTTGGTCATATTTGCAGATAACATTTCTAATTGATGACATTGTACTGCATAAGTAGGTGCTCTTCTTCGACTCAGCTTCATCATCTATACCGCCATAGGCACCCTTTGGGAAAGGGCATGATCTTATGATCGTGCCCTTTCATCTAACTAAACCTAAAATTAAACAATAACCTAAAATTAACTAATTTTTTTCATAACACCTTTGCTCTCTTCTCTTTTCTTCTCCTCTCCTCTCTTTTCTTCTCCAACTCTCATAAACTCAAAGTGAGAAAATGAGGAACGAATGGGGGCTTTATTCTCTTCATTCCTCACCTTAACCTCACTCTAACCTCACCCTAACCCGCCCCCTTTATGCTAAGTTAACATAAATTAAAAAAAAAATTAAAAAAAATGATTATTTGCCTTGCGCGCGGCCTCTTCCGGAAGCGTACGCTTCCTCCTCCGAAGCGCCACGCTTTCGACGCCCGAAGCACCGTACGAAGTGCGCTTCGGAGGCTTGGAAGCGGCACTTCCGTACCATGCTTCCGAATTTCCAGGAAGCGGCAAAAAATTCGGAAGCGCGCTTCCGGCCAAGCTTCCTAGGCGCTTCCGTACGGGACGCACTTCGGGGCTTGGAACCGGGGGGGGGGGACGCTTCGTGCAACATTGTTCTGCTCGCTTGCCATCGTCACAGAGGGTGTTTATAAAAGTGTTGACAAACTCCATGCTAGGAAAACACCCTTGCTGCTCACGTGTTTCCAAACCATTGAGGTTGTATTTAGATCTTTCACGACTAAGGCCATTGTAAAACTATCGCTATATGGAACATGCTCATTTCTAGTCATCTCGCGAAATATGCTGGCAGCTTCCTCCATTTGTCGTGTCTTCATAAGGGTTTGGAAAATAGTTTTGTAAGTCACAGAATCAGGTAACGCACCATTAAACACCATTCCATCGAAAAGATGGTAGCAATCGTCCATTCTACCAACATAGCAATATGCACCTATCATTGAATTGTAAGTGGTGGTGCTGGGAATATGCCTACACCGCATCATGGTTTCAAAAACCATGTCCGCTTCATCTACTCTATTCTGGAGACAAAGGGCATGAACTCTTATCTGGAAAGCAATTTCTGCTCCTCAAGACATGCAAAAACTTCAATACCTCATTGACTTGGCCTAACTTGCAGAGGGTGCCCAAGAAGGCATTTTATGTAGCCATATTGAGGAGATCCCACCCGAACCGCGCAATCATTTCGCCAAAAGTGTTCTTAGCTTTGGCCACATTGTCTTCCTTCTCCCTAATCGTTTGAAGATCATAAAAGCGACCCGTATCAATGTATCTAGTCAACAAGCCAAGCCATGAGCCATGATGAAATATAATAAAGTAACTAGACGTCAATAGAAGAAATGATTGGCGTGTAATCCGAATCGCTATCCACAAGGTCATAGGCTCTGGCCTTCTGTCGACACGCCAATCACCTCTGCGAATCACCTCCGCAAAGTATGCAGGCGTGTTATTGTGGAGACGCGCGTACCAAACCTGATTATCGTGGAGTTCTGGCAAGGAAATAATTTTATTTTAAATTAAGGTTCAGGTGTCAAGCGATGAATTAAGGTTCAAACCATATGATATATCATATCATAACCCATATCATAAATTATATTAGGTGTCAAATGTTATTATGTAAACCGCCGGAGTCGAAATAAATGTCACATGGTAAGATTATATACCATCCACGATATATTATATCGTGAATATATATCACATGATATATTAACCATATCCAAATTTTAATACCGTATCAATATTATCTATATGATATATATTATATGCGATGTAAAATGCGAAAGTGTCGGGCGGGGGTTTCGACCCACCGACCTCCCCATTACAAATACCAACGTCTTCACACTACATGTGCTTTTATTCCTAGGTGTTGCTTTTTATTATATCGCAATTATATTTTATAATTATTTTACAATTATTCATTTATAATAATGAAGAAGAATATTGTTTAATTAATCAGTAAAGAACTTTAGCTATTATTTTAAAGTAGTCATATTATGTATATCGTTTACTATAAATATTGTATTTAAAGAGAAGATAGGCTAAGTTGGCCCACTAATAATAAAATCATTATATTTGAATACTCAGTATTCTCTTAGTTTAACTTTAAAGAGTATTTTAAAATATTAAAAGCACAGGTATATTAAAATATTTTATCATTAGCTATGGAAATAATTTATGAGTTAGTAGAGAATGTTTACTAAGAGAATGAGTGTTATGAAAGAAACTTAGAAAAATTTGAGTTATATGTATCAAATTATATTATGTTTTTATTTTATATCTAGTTAGGCATAAATATTTCAGACTACTATTTATGCTATGTTACAATGATTATAATAATAATCTAATTTACTGGTACTGGTACCGAGGTCAAGGGTCTATAAAGACTCATGCATTAGAATAAGTATTATTATGCATTAGGATAGGATTACCTGCGTTAGGACAAGGAGGTTGCGAGACCACCCTCCTTGACCTCGGTACCAATAAGCCTTACCTAGCAGGTAAAAATAGCAAAAAAAACTATACCCGTTTGTAAATTTGAAATTGCAAAACTATATGTTAAATTTGAAAGTATACCTCAAATTTTTACAAATTTTATTATGTATACAGGAAACACTACGGTGGTAAGGACATATCAACGACGGCGAGGTGATCGGGCAGCATCACCATCATTAATGCCACCACCGTCGTCATCACCATCTCCATCGCCACCACCATCATCATCGCCTCCATCGAGACCATCATCAACACCAATCACTCCAGCACTAGAGTTGACTGTGATAATGCACTCATTAGAAGCCTTATTGGAAACATTAAAAGGGTCAACAATGGCTAAGACCAAAGAAGAACCTCAACCCTTAGCAACCAATTCATTGGAACCAAAGAAGAACCTCAACCCTTAGCAACCAATTCAGCGGAACCAAAGAATTCTGAGTATAAAAGATCAAAGGAAGATATTTCTAGGGAGCTACAAAAAATTAAACTCCCAGAATTTTCAGGAGGACGAGCTGGAGAACGTGCTGAGGCATGGTTCGAAGGAATGAACAGATGTTTTAAATTAAGAGAGTACTCTTCTTCTTCTTCAAAAAAGATCGTTGTATTTCAATTAAAGGAAAGTGCCTTGATTTGGTGGGGAAATTCTGGAAAAGCAACTACATCTCACAACGGATAATGTTCCGTGGGAATTGTTCGAGGAAATATTCCGTGCTAAGTATTTACCTCCATATTTTCAAGAACAACAAGCCGGAGCCTTTCATACATTAATTCAAGGTAATAAATTAGTGGAAGAATATGAAATAAGGTTTATGGAGCTTGTGAAATACATTCACTACTTAAATTTTGATGAACGTCAAGCTGAATGCTTCATATTTGGGTTAAATCCTCGCATTAGGGCCTTGGTTAGGATGTGGAAACCATCATCAGTAGCTGAGGCGGTAGATTGTGGCCGCTACGCAGAAGATCATCTAGGAACCAAAAGGGATGCCAGGCCAGCAAAACCTCTACAATTAGGGTTTCCAGGAAAGACTCCCTGAAATTTCTTCAGGAAAGTAGCTCAAGACCACCTTATGGTAATATATTTACCCCAAGAAATGTAGGAGCAAGAGCTCCCATGGCAGTTAATACTATAGCCCGCTGAATCATCAAACACAAGTCCATGGAAATCTCGTGGAACTGCTAGTAGAGGAAGAAATTCGAGAGGAATAGGTATGAGAGGGCGAAGCTCTTTATCTAGAATCTCACAATATGATTCAAGAGGACTGACCCAGGTTAATTGTTCAGGATGTGGAGGACCACATTTTCAACGTGATTGTCCAAAAGCTTCATCAAGTATATTACAAAGGGCAGAAAAAGAACCAATATCAAATACCCAAGGCAATCATAGAATCCATGCAGTAGTCAACAACAATCAAGCAGCACACCAGTCCACTGTAGTGGAATCCTCATGTATTATTAATAGTATAAAATTCAAAATCTTATTTGATACTGGTGCCACAGATAGTTTCATTTCGTCATATGCATTAAATAAATGTGGCTTGGCAGCGCGCAGGCAAAATGATTTCAGATAGGTAGAAATGGCCTCAGGAGAACTCCAATTCGTAGACTTAAGTGTGGATCAATGCAAAATTGATCTAGGGGTATGTTCGACTAAATTGAAAGTCTGTGTCACAACCCTAGGAACTTATGATCTTGTCATAGGTATGGATTGGTTAGAAGCTCATCAAGCTTGGGTAGACTGTTACGGGAAAGGAATTCTCGGTATAAATGATGAAGGAGAGGTGATCCAAATTCAAGGTATCAAGAGGAAAGTATCTTTATGCTACATATCAACAATGAAAATGAAGTGTTGCTTAAGGAAAGGTTGTCAAGCATATCTAATTCAAGAAGTAAGTAAAGAAAAAGGACCATCCTTAGAACAATATCCGGTGTTAGCCAAATTTCCAAATGTATTTCCAAAGGAACTACTAGGATTATCCCTTGAAAGAGAGTTAGACCTCACAATAGAATTGAAACCTGGTACTCAACCAATCTCTAAAACACCTTATAGAATGACAGCTCTGGAACTTCAAGAATTACAAATTCAATTGAAGGAACTATTGGATATAGGACGTATTCGACCCAGTATATCACCTTGGGGTGCTCCTGTAATTTTTGCCAAGAAGAAAGATGGATCCTTAAGATTATGCATAGATTATTGAGACTTGAATCGAGCTACAATAAAGAATCGATATCCTATGCCTCGAATTGATGACCTCTTCGATCAAATGAAAGGAGTTGCTGTCTTAAAAATTAATCTTCGATCAGGCTATTATCAGCTAAGGATTTTTGAAAGCGATATTTCTAAGACTGCATTCCGAACATGCTTTGGGCATTATGAATTTACTGTGGTACCATTTGGATTAACTAATGCACCAACAGTGTTCATGAACCTTATGAACGATGTTTTCCACAAATATCTTGGTCAATTTGTACAAATCTTTTTAGATGATCTTCTCATCTACTCCAAGAATGAGAAAGAGCATGAAAACCATTTACAGATAGTATTATCTTGCCTCAGAAAACACCAGTTATATGGAAAGTTATCCAAGTGTTCGTTCTTTCAGGAAAACATTCATTACTTAGGTCATATCATATCAGGTGAAGGGATCTCAGTAGACCCTGAGAAGGTAAAAGCAATCGTGAAATGGCCAATACTGAAAAAGCACATGAAGTACGAAGCTTTATGGGTTTAGTCGGTTACTATTGAAGATTTGTGGAAGGATTCTCCAAAATTGCAAAGCCGATTACAACTCTTCAAAATAAAGGTGTTAAGTATAAATGGACTGAGGAATGTAATAAAACATTCTCTAAACTTAAAAGACGACTGACCAGTGCACCAATCTTAAGAGTCCCTGATATGGACAAAGATTTTACGGCATGTACTGATGCATCCAAACATGGGTTAGGTGTAGTATTAATGCAGGATAGAGGAGTAATAACGTATGTCTCAAGAGAGTTAAAGCCTCATGAAGAACTCTACGCTACTCATACTTTGGAATTAGCTGTTGTAGTACTAGCTTTAAAGATTTGGAGACACTATTTAGTGGGGCAAAGTTTTACGCTTAAAAGCAACCATCAAAGTCTACAATATTTGTTCACCCAAAGAGACTTGAACGCTAGACAAAGACGATGGAGTGAATTCCTAAGTAAATATGACTTTGGAATATCATATATTAAAGGAAAATAAAATGTAGTGGCAGATGCTTTAAGCAGAAGACCCTGGATATTCTCTCTCATACCTATCAAAGTAGACTTAAGACAATGAGTACTAGAACATCTCATAAAAGATTGCTGGTATTTAAAGGTAAGATCTAGTCTTGATAGTAAAAAGCCAAAAGATTATAAGTTTGAAGGATATGAACTAGAAGATGATGAAATTTTACGATTTCATGGAAGCCTGTATATTCCTGATAATAGGGATCTTCGAGACACCATCCTTAAGGAAGCCCATAGAGCAATATATTGTGTTCATCCTGGAGTAAAAAAAATGTATACTGATACCAAGAAACTCTTCTTCTGGTCGGGTATGAAACGTGATATTGTTCAATTTGTTGCAAGATGTTTGGAATGTTAACAAGTAAAAGCTGATCATTGTCATCCAACAGGTCTCTTACAACCTCACGACATTCCTATGACCAAATGGGAGATCATTTCTATGGATTTTATCATTGGGCTACCTTTTACTTCTCAAAGACACAATGCTATTTTGGTGGTAATGGATAAATTAATGAAAAGTGCCAATTTCATTCCCGTAAGAGATACTTACGAAGTTGTTGACGTAGCTCAAGTATTCATAAATGAAATTATCAGATATTATGGAGTACCTAAGAAGATCATATCAGATAGAAATTCACGATTCACTTCAAGATTCTGGATTTGCATGCAGTCAGCCTTAGGAACTCAACTAAATTTGCGTACAACTTATCATCTTGAAACTGATGGGTAAACAGAAAGGGTAAATCAAGTACTTGAAGATATGTTGAGGATATATGTTATGGATCAACAATCGCACTGGGAAAAGTACTTATCCTTAGTAAAATTTGCATACAATAACAGTTACCATAGCTCAATCGGAATGCCTCCATTTGAAGCATTATACGACAGACCTTGTAGAACACCGTTAAGTTGGGACATGTTAGAAGATTGGGTGATAGTAGGGTCAGAATTAATCCAAGAAATGGAAGAACAGGGAAAACAAATTAGACAATGGTTAAAAGAAGCACATGGTAGACAAAAGAGCTATGTTGATGCTTACAAAACTGATAGGAAATATGAAGTAGGGGATCAGGTTTTCATCTGCATCAAACCAAATAAAAGCACTATTCGATTCGGAAAAGGGACAAAGTTGTCACCTCGATTTATTGGACCATTTAAAGTCATGGAAAGAGTTGGATCTGTCGCCTATCGTCTTGCACTGCCACCTCACTTGCATAAAGTTCATAATGTATTTCATGTATCTGTATTAAGGCATTACATAGTTGACCAATCTCATAACCTTCAATGGAAGGAACTGTAGGTATCGGAGGAAGGAATCATATCAGTCGAACCATTACGTATACTGGAACGTAGGGTTCGACAGCTCGGGAATCATCTGGTAGACCAAGTTAAGGTCTAATGGGACAACTATAGTCTTGGATCGGCTACTTGGGACGAAACGAAAATCACATGTCAAAAATACCCCAACTTGTGTCAATTTTGAAGAACTTTAAACCAAATTTTGTATATATTTACTTTACTTTAAATCAGAAAATCAGAACCCTTTTGGAATGATCACATATAAACGTGAATTTTTATGATATGTTATCTATTTAATTCCACTGGTACGTGGATACCAAGACAAAATATGTTATTGATCTTATTGAATTATAGTTATCAAAGTAAAGTTTAAATATTTGAGTAATTTTGCTTCTGATGGGAATTAAGATATTATAATTTTGTTTCGTTTATGCATATCAATATGACTGATGAGATAGAAATAAAGAATGATTACATTTTAATATGAAAGCTAATAACATAAGTAGGATATGGCCAAGTATGTTATACTGTAGTTAACATGTATGAATTATACATAAATTATTTATTTTGAATATATTGATGCATATTTTATAAATGTATGCACAAGTGTTTATGTTGCAGATAACATCGTTACCAAGATGACCATGTGATGACAAAAACTTCAGAACAATTAAGGCTCAAAGAGATTTCATGATAGGGTGTTAACCTTGGTTCCACTAGGAGGGGTGGAGGTATTGCCCACCATTTATTCTCCGAAACTTGGAGTCATGGGAGGACTGTGGGAATCACGTTTCCCTAGACATGTGATGATGACTGCCAGATGCCTACTGGGTAATCAGGTTGATATAATCGACGCTGACACCCTTAAAATCCTATGAATGGTTAGTCAGTATAGCTAATGCCATGGCATACTCTAGTAGAGGACAGATAGGATGGAAGTGGAAGAGATTAGGAAGGATAGGATGATTATAGAATAGCTAGGAAACCAACTGGGGCAGAACAGGGATATTATAGTTGTAAAATTTTAAAATATTAAAGAAAAAAATTCAATTTTGTAATGTAAAGACTTATATACTCATAATAATCATTAATATATTTTAGAAACCCTAACTTCGGGACGAAGTTTTTGGAAGGAGGGATATATGTAATGACCCACCTATAGCTATAAATAAAATACAAGTATTAGCATACATACGAGACCTCCATACGATAGCTACGTATGGACCTGTATGTAACGCACTATATATATGATAAACCCTCAAACGAACAGAAAATGTTAGTTTTAATGTTAAATTTTAATTTCTAAATCAAAATTTATGAAATTAATAAAATTAATTAGTTAAATTATAATAAATAAATTAAATAAAATTAAATAATTCATTAAAATAATAAATAAACTTTATCAAATCAAATTTACATATTCGAATAAAATCACCAAATCAAATAAGATTTTGCTTTATAAAATTAACACGTACCAAAATTTAGACGCGGAGATGGTGGGAGGCGGTGAACGGAGACTTAAAAGAAGGAAGGTTATCTTGAGAGAGGGGGGGAGAAAAGAATGATTAGAGGGCGGTTGGAGGAAGTACAGTTGAGAGGAGGAAAAGTTGTAATACGAAGTTATCGACAGTAAGGACTGAGCCTTGTTTGTTATGAAGTTTTTCGGCACGGGAGAAACAGATTGCAGCAATTGAGAAGCATTCTGGACTGAGTACCTAGGTTGTACTCAGTTTGGCTGGGAGGTTATGGTCTTTTGGTAACGGGAGCGATAGCTGGAGCAATTCTGAAGCCTCTTCATCCGCAGGAACACAGGTAGGTACTTCTCATCAAATCAATTAATTTGATATATGAATTTTTGTTAACTTTTAAAGCAGGTTCATGAAGAGTTCATATTCTGTTTAGGTTTAATATCTGGTTAAGTTATTTTTTAAGCATTACATCTATCATCTCATGCTATCACATGTAGAAATGTGCTTCCGGAATTGCCCCAAACACGATTGGGTGCAAAATCCCATCCTTGGGTTCCAAGCCCACAGGTGACTCTTGTGGTGTTTTTCCCTCCAAACCCTAAATCCTAGGGCTTGGAGTACCTCTGAAGCTACACAAATCAACACTAGGATGAAATTTTCGCCAAAATAATAGGCTTACCTAGGTTGTTACATACATACATGGTCTTACTAGCATCATTTACATTACGAATTTGCAGAATGGGTTTACAATGACTCAGTAAACCTATGTCCTGATGATCTCGAACCTTTGAAAAAATTGGTACATCTGCTTCCTCGGAACTTTGACAAAAATGAGTGCAACAGTCCCAAAATGTTGTTGTGCCCTCTAGCTCTTGCCAATTTACTAGTCTTGCTAGTGTGTGCAACAACACACATTTTGAGCCATTATTGAGGATGCCCACAATCACTCTTCAATGGTTTATAGTTGCTTTGTATACTTTTAGAAAGTGTTTGATGGTATCAGAGGAGGCTTTATTCCAAAGGGTTCACAACATTGGCATATCTAAGATCCTGCTAGTTGCTATCATGAGACTATATGACTTCATCCAAAGTACCATTGGGGAAAACAGGGTCCCCATCTCACTGACCCTCTTCGAGATCTATATTGATGAGTTATAGTCTTTCCTCCATGAGCATATCCATGAGGGGGATGACTGTCTTCTACATCATGTGTTGATTTCCTTGCTACTATTTGCTGATGTCTTGGTCTTGTTGGCCTCTACTCAGGAGGGTTTATAAAGACAAATCAATGCACAGACTCATTTTTGTGACCTCTGATAGCTGACGGTTCACCTGGGTAAGACCAAGGTTATGATCTTCAATGTGTTGAAGAGCCCCCTTATAGACTTACATCTCTGATATTGAGGGACAAAGATTGAGACTACCATATCTTACACATACTCGAGAGTCTAGTTCATGGGACTTTGCTTTGGTTTGCAATAGGCCCTCCAACCTCAACTCAATAAAGGGTATGGTTCCTTGGCCCTCATCGAGAGATAATGCTTCCAGGGGAAACGCAAGACATCTTGACTAAATTCTATCTCTTGGAGGCAATTATTAGACCCACAATTCTTTATGTCTCCGAGATTTGAGGATTGAGCTTGTTGCAAATAGACTCAACTAGGTTGGAGAGAGTACAAACCTTGCTTCTCAAGCACATGATTAAATGTAAGAAGACTGTTCTGCAACACATCATCTAGGCAAATTTCGACATCCATGCTTTTTGCCTCGAGGTCATTTTCCATTTGATTTCTTTCCTTCATAGAACTCGATCTCATAGAGACTGTGCCACTAGGAGAGAGAGGGTTCCCTACCTTGCACTTTTTTCCTCAGAGACTTTGGCTTTAGATCCTCCCTTAGGTCGAGCATGAGGTTGGTTCTTAGAGGCATGTCAACTTCTCCAGTTGATTACTCTCTCCCTAGAGCATTGTTACAGGATCCTTACCCCCCAAGGATCTGGAGGTGGATTTGTGTACTGGACGGATTCACCATTGATCCTCAAGAAGAATCACGAATCCATGGTTCCACCTTTTTTCTATGGTTCCTGGAAAAATGGAACAACAATGGCTCGATCTGCTATTTCAGAATGGATTGGCCACAGATTGTCTGCGGATCCAGGAGAAAGGCAAACAATTCTACAGACTTGGTTTTTTTTTTTTTTGGAGTTGACTTGGGTTTTTGACTTGTTATGTCCTTTCCGAACATTCCCAAGGTACCCCCCTGATGCTCCTTAGATGCTTCCTAGATGTTCCCTAACGGTAATGTTAAATTCTTAAAGTAAAATGATGAAAATGATCCTTTTACTTAAATTTTTAACATTATCATGATATGACTCAGGATGATTGAGAGTGGTTCCAACCTCATCAGACTTCACATGGAGAAAACAGAATTTCATATCCCATTCAAAATTCAACAGAATTAACAGTTTTTAGGGTTTCAGAATCAATGGGATTGTGGCATTTAATTAGATTAGATCATGTATGGGGGTATGTGATTGACATTTAATCAAGAGGATGAAGCCCTATATGTACCCCAATGTTGTTGGTGTTGATTGTTGAACTCCTTTGTCACGACCTTAGCAAAAATGTACCCTTCACTCAAGTCAAAATCATTGATCATGCATGTTAAAGTTTCTCTACCATATTATAAGGCCTGGATTAGGCCATTTGATCAAAATTGAGCAATGTTGATTAATATCCCTAGAGATTCGAGAATCAAAGTAGAGGCAAAGGCTAGACGAGAGGAGAGGAATCTAGATTCTAGATGGTCGAATAATTAATCTTTGATGTACAATGGATGCCTATCTATCTTGATTTATGTACAAATATGCATGTTTTCATATCTTCTACAACTAATTTGGTATTTTGGATTTCTTTTTGCCATATAAATGCAAAAAAATATAAAGAATTATGTATATATAATAGACGTTTCTGAGGTGCTTCGCTTCCTAGATTTTTGGAAATTGCTGCTTTCAATGCTTTGCTTCCAAAAAACATCCCTGCTTCGTCCCTGCTTCGTGCAACATTTCCCTAGAGCAATTGCCCTTGTTTTCATTCTCCCTTGATGCGCCAAGCCATCTCTTGCCAAGTCGATAGGTACTAAACTAGGCCATCAGAGAGGGCATCTACAAATTATACACTCAGGTCACCTGGACCTCACTTTTAACGAGCCTAGGCTCAAAGATGTCTTTTTATTTAGAGCACTTTTTTGCAGTTGCAGGATGGCATCCTTGTCCACCCCCTTTATATGCGTAGGCATTGGATGCACTTGCTCAGGATCCCTTTGGGACTTCTTGGGTTAATTTCCATTGACTGTATAGAGATAGATCACTAGATACCTCGATCTGGTAGGATTTGCCAAGTGTGCCACCTTCAGGAGCCAAAGATGGAGATGCACTTTTTTTTTGATGTCCCCTATACTACTAGATTCTAGGATGCTATCGTTACCTCTATACGGACTCGACTCCCTCTCTACTTTCTTTCAGTATCAATACCATATATTCTTAGCCCTCTTCATCAGAGAGATATTCTACCACAAATATCAACTCTTGCGTGCTATACCCTACCATGGGATGACTAGACTCATCACCTCATACTTCCTTGTTGATCTATTAGATCAAAACAACAAACAATAGGCGAAGTTGCAACGTGCACTTGATAGCTGAATGGTAAGACCCTAAGTTTCTCTTTGGCCTCTCCATTAGGAAGGCCAATCGATATTATTGAGACCAACTCAGTGGTATCGATCCATACATTAGGCCAGATATCCTCAAAATGCTAGAGAGATTAGCTTGAGATGGTCTCAGAGTAGAGTACCTTTTTCCTTGTAGACTACCTCCGTCCCCATAGCAACAGCCAAAGATCCTTAAAAGTTTCCTTCTTTTGACCTCAGATGCTAGGAGTATCCCTTGCTTGTACATTCCCCCCAGATCATATAGCTAGACACCCCAACGGTTCCAATGGAATTCAACAACGACCCAGTGCCCTGTTCACCCCCCTTTGCCCTTGGCCATTAGATTTGGGATATCTTGACATCACCGACCTGATTGTCTAATCTCTCACAAACTCTCTCTCTTGACAAGTTCTTGAGTTGTCCAAACTCACTTAGTATTCTGTAACACCGTATCTTTTCCATGATTTTACACATTTATATAGATGTTTTGTTGTTATAACTTGCAGGTTTCTTTCTTGATATTATTTTTGACATCTCTAGGAGTTGCACTTGCACTCCCACTTTGTATTCATACTGATTGTACTCTTTAGTCCCGTTGGCCTACTTTTGTGGTCATTCGTTAGACATTAATATGCTTACCTTATCTTATCATATCTTGTCTAAATAAAAAGGAATGTTGATTTCTAAAACAGGGTGATCATCTTGCCCTATCTTGTTAGACTAATCTCTTTGATGTTTAGCATTAGTAGGATGTGACGATTGATGCATAGTACAAGACTTGCAGTTCCAGATATTGTTGAGGTCTTCATGCACTCTATCTTGAGTTTATGTTCTCATGTTGGAGCCAGATGTTATCCCATTATTTGTAGGGGTAACTAGAGGATAGATGAAGTTATCACAACTAGTAGTTCCATGAATGAGATCTATGGTTATCCATAGATGTTTTCCAAAGATGTTCCTAGCATTTTCTCAACTAACCCCCATGATATCGGGTCTTTGACGAAGATTATACTAGATAGTGTTGTACATAGGCTCTTTTTATCACACATGATGAAATTGTGTTTTGGATGTGGTCTTGGCATACAATGATCATTGGTGTATTTTAGAATGGCTTCGTAACACTCTAAATTGTTGCCTCTTACTAGGTTGCACTATGTTGTGTTCATAATTTACCTCTAGATAAGTGTGTCTCTTTATGAGTCAAGTTGTACTACTAGTGACCTTGGTAGGTGTTTCATGTCATTTTCCATAGCCATTTTTCACATCCTATCATTTCAACACCACCTCCATGCATTTTCATGTTTTCCCCTTTCATGATTGACTTATCATATGTCATGTACCAAGGTCCAAAAAAATCTCATGTATGAAAAGGCCTTAGAAAAAAGAAAAGAAAAAAAGGAAAAAGATCTAAAATGCTTGAGGAAGTAGGTGTAGTTATGTTATATGCATGAGCCATGCCACTTGGCTATAAAGTCCAATTTCCCCATGTCTCATTCTAAAATTAAGGCAAAAGAAAGATAGGACCAAGCAATTAAAAGAAAAAGTAGAAATGAGTAGTACGAAAAAAAGAGGCTCAAGGAATGGTAACTCAATGGTAAGGCACACATATGGAACAATAAAGGAAAACTCCTAGCTCTTGAAAGCTAAGGGGAATACCTCTTCATTCAACCTACATGACTATGAGGGGCAACTCATGAACCATCTTTTATGCTAGTACCACATGTATCACATCACCTAAACTTAACTTAGAGTCCTAGGAATTGCATTTGGTCTAAGGGGTTTTCACATGTAATTAAGGCTAATGATGTCCAAACCATGGTCAAGTTAGAAAGGGATAAAAATTAAAAGCGTCATTGAACTATTAAAAGATGTCACAATGTTCATCACCCCTTCACACATATTTGGATTCAATTATCATCACTTTTGAGGAGACATGATGCATTGGGCATGTGGAGGAGCTCACTAGCTTGGACCATGGAGCTTGTTTTGCCTTGGAGGACTCATTGTCAAGTTTGTTGGAGCATCTTAGAGAGCCATCCACTTTGGAGAGCTCTCACATGCCACACATGTGGGCCATTTCATCTCTTTGAGGAGGTTGATACCTTGCTTTGAGGAAGAATGTTGGGGCTTTTGGACAACTTCCTTCCTCTTTTTGGTGGAGATGTCCTCTATCATGGACGTTTTTGTATATGTGGCACAACCACTTCACTTTTATAGCTATGTTAATTATATCTCTCTAGTTAGTTGAAGAGATAATAGTTCTTTTTGGATTTCCAGGCTAGATCTAAGATTTTATTACTATTCTATTGAGGAGGCTGTTGGTTTTCATCCCTATATAAGAGAAACTCCTGTCCTTGTAAACTTTGTGAGAAGCTTGTATAGAATAGACTCAAAACTTTTATCTGAAAACTTTGTGAGGTGCTACTTTGATGCTGTGGATGGTTGATTAGAGTGCTCTCATGGAGGACTTATTTATGTAGATGCTTACTTGATGGATGAATGTTCAGTATATGGTCTTGTGTGTCAATATTCAGGTAGGCCCATTCTCTAAAATTCTCTGGTTTTTATCCTTGGAATATTAAGCATGGCTATATCTATATTTCTAAAGACTTGGTTGTATGTCCTCTTATTTCCTTCTTCCTAGATCCCCTCTCAAGACTTGTGAAGATTTCTGTTTTAGAATTTTCCTTTGACATTTCTTAAATCACTTAAGTTACTAAATGATATATACGGTTTGAGTACTTCAGCCCTATTTTTCTTTTTAGTCCACCTTAAGCATTCATGAGGAGCCTTAGTTGACACCATATGCCCAAATTGGTAGCTAGGCACTAGTCGCTTATTCTAGTCACACAAAAAATCATATTTTCATATTTTTATTTTGTTTTAATAAAATATGGAAATTTCTGTCCTAGAAACCCTAGAATGCTTTGTAGATCCCCCTTGTTTTGAGCTGCAAATTATATTTGTGGGAATTTATCTTGCTGTGTGAAAAAAAGTCTGAATTTAATTAGGGTAGTTAGATCATCTTGTATGGTTGTTTTGTGAATGTAACATTCGGATTAGTAAGTGATTGTATTGATCCAGATTTAAAGTTGTTTAGCCTTAGATTACATAATATCACATGTTATGAGAAGATAAAAGCTATAATAAACTTGAATGCCTGTCCAAATTCATTCATCTTAAAGACAAGTTTATAACAGGGTTTGCTTAATTTTCATATCTGGAAATTAAGGGAGTTAATACACATAATAAACTCTTCAAACCAATGTTGCGAACATCAGCATCAGAATAAAATCGGCGAGGGTATGGAAAAAGGAAAAATCGTAAAAATTGGTAAAAATTGTCAAATGTCAGCAAAATTTAAAACATACAGAAAAAACCCACGAAATTACTTTATAAACAAGTCTGGGCATGGACCGGCAATTTTTTGCTATTGACTCATAATAAAATTGCAATTTTATGTTGAGGAAAAAATTGCCGAAAAAATTGGGCCTGTGAAAAAATCGCGATTTTCCGATTTTATGGCAATGTTCGCAACACTGCCTCAACCCACCCAAACTTGATTAAATTGAACACTAAATTCAATTCCAAACATAACCATATAGAATCAACTTGGTTGATAATCTTAAACCATAAAATGTTGATTTAAGTGAGTAGTAACCGAGGTCACGTTAAACTTCTTGCCTTTCAGAACTTAATTGCTACAAGGGAAATCCCCCTTGTGTTGGATTACCCAACCTAAAGTGAAGGCAAGTAGTGATTGAGACGACAATGACAACTATTTTGAGTTACAATTGAACTTAGTACCTTATGACAATTTTGCACTAAGGGGTGCAAGTTCAGGTGATAACAGGTCCAATCTTGTTCGCATGCTAGTTACAGTCCTTGGGTTATTAGTACGGATTAGGTTCACCCTATGTGCACCTCAGTACATTTCAAAAGTGACCTTTTCCCTTGTGTTGGATTCCCTGACCTAATGTGAGGGCAAGTAGTGGTTGAGGTGAGATTCGAGAATGACAACTCTTTTGAGTTACAATTGAGCTTACTACCTTGTGAAGGCTTTGCACTAAAGGGTGCAAGTTTGGGTGATAAAAGGTCAAATCTTGTTCACATGCTATTACAGTCTTTGGGTTCTAACTTATTAGTACAGATTAGGTTCACCCTGTGTGCACCTCAGTGCATTTCGAAAATTACCCTCTTGATTTTTTATTTCCTAACGTAGTTTGAAGTTTGAACTTTGATTACTTGGTAAAGAAAATGCAACTTAAAATTGGAGGGAGTGTGTTGCAAAATCATGCCAATAGCCAATAATCTAGTGAAGGTAGACTTTAATTTAGATCAAAGTCTGGGCAAGATTAGTCATTTAAGATATAAAGAGATCTCCAATCAGCCATAATCAACTGCTGTGAGGGGGAAGGTGCCAATATGCTACTCGAGTTACCACTTCTTGGTAAATTAAAACAATAATGACAAAAACTTATCTAGTCTATTTGCAGTTTTTCCTTGCTTGTTAGGCAATTCTGTTGAAGATTGTGTCAAATTAAATTTGACCATGATGTCTGTTTGTTGCTTTTCTCAAAGTGGTTAATGACTCTCATTATTGATTTTACAAGTCTGTATGCTAATTTAACCAGTTCAAAGGTAATCCATATAATTTTTATCAAGATAGATGTTTAGGGAGGTTGTCTAGATCTCTGAAAGGAGCCAAAAAGATGGAAATTTTGAAATGATCTTCAGCGCACCCTTATTGTCCTTGAACCTAAAATGCTTTGGAATCAAATAGAACCTCTCAGTTGTTGGGTTTTCCCCTCTCTCCCTCTCTCTCACACACACCCTTATGTTCTTCAATGGCAACAACCATTTTTTGGGTTTTCCTTCTCTTTATCAAGATAGATGTTTAGGGAGGTGGTCCTATATATCTGAAAGGAGCCAAAAAGATGGAAATTTTGAGATGATCTTCAGTGCACCCTTATTGTCCTTGAACCTAAAATGCTTTGGAATCAAATAGAACCTCTCAGTTGTTGGGTTTTCCCCTCTCTCCCTCTCTCTCACACACACCCTTATGATCTTCAATGGCAACAACCACTTTTTGGGTTTTCCTTCTCTTTCTCTTTTGTTGCCTATTGCCTAGACTAGGATAATAATCTAATTTTAAGGTCATGTCCAAGCTAGAGACCGAATTGGTGTATGAGATCCACTTGTTTGTCGGACAAGGAACCCACCTCTGTGCAGCGATTTGACTGCTAAAGACTATGGTTGTGTACATACTCTAAAAGACTAACCCCCTATGGATTTGAATCTGTGACCGTTTAATGTGAAAATTTCTGAATCTAATAAACTAGAAATCCCACTATAGTAAACTGATTTGCATTACCTACTTGTGTTCTTTAGTTAACAAGTTATTTTCAGAAATAGAAAATATTAATGCAAATACACTGCAGCCTACCTGTACAAATCAAGTACTGAAAAATATATGAGACAAACATACAAAGGACACACTTATTTTTGGACTACATGTCCCCGGAAAAACCCAATGTGGGAAAACCGGTGCAACAACTATGAGGGTTTTATTATTAAGCAGATTTCTAAATACAACTAGGGTTCTAAATCTGGCGCACCCAACAGAGAATAAACCTGACAGAAATACCTCTATCCGGAGATAGATATTTTGGAGAATCCAACAACTGGATGAACAAACCCCGTAGGTGACTGCGTTGTCCCCAGTGCTGTGCAGCAATGGCTGCTCCCAGCTCTGCGCTGGAACTGTGTCACTTCCTCTAGGAGCTGCATCACCCTCCCAGCGAGCCTTCCTGGCTCAGAAATTGATATGATGAATTGCTGCCTGATCTGCCTCACAGAAACCCCAGCGCTGCCACTGAGTGACTGCGTCAGCCCTTTAGCCTCTACGTCACCCTTTTTGGAGCTGCACTGTCTCTCCCTGGTGATGCTTTACCTCTCTGCTATGTATTCTTGGCCTTGGACTAAAGTCCCTCTGCTGAACTACCCCTCTGCTAGAGATCTCCTCAATTGATTTTCCTCTTGAGAACTTCTCATTTCAGAAAATCGTTTTTCTCTATCTCTGTGTGTGTTCTCCAACTGACCCCAAGCTTTCCTTTATACTTTTCCTGTTGAGAAATCAACGACTGTGATTTAATCTCTAATCAATGACTAAGATTAAATTATACTTGATCCTCGTCACTTAGAAGCTTCTCACCCATATTTACATTAATTCACTTTAATTATTTTAATTTCCTAAGTTTTAACTTAGGCACCATTAAAAATAATTAATTATTTGAATAACATGCACTCCGAGTGGAATTTCTCCAAACGATTTCTGGGTCTTGGAGATCTCATGTGTTCCAGCCCCTCCACAAAATTTCGGAGCTAGAGCATATCTGATGCTACCCAAAAATCGACACTCCCTCTTAGCGAGGAATGTGCTCTAGCAATACTTCCCAACAGAAGTATCACATTGATCCAAGGCATTAGTCCTCTGCGCTGCTGATGCTCGACTTGTTGCCCTTCATCCGCTGCGCTACTGCGATCTGTACTGCTGCCCATGACACTGCCACTGTCACTGCTGCATCTATATTGCAGCTCCCTCTCAATACGCTGCATCATGCTGCCCATAGCATTGCCACTGCTAACTGGTGCACTGCAACTTAGTTGCTGAGAAGTAAGCAACTGAAAAGCCACCCAAAATTTGACATGCTGGTTAGTCTAGACGCCCCTGGACGCTGAAGCTATCTCTGCTGCAAATCTGTGCAGATCCTCTGATGCTGCTGCGCTGTTGTTATATCTGCTTTGTGCCTTCTGCACTACTGCAACACTCCACTGCGCTGCTTCAGACTTTGGCACTCTAGCTCTGCCACTATTGCTCCATCATCCCTTGCACCAATTGACTCCCATCATTTTGCTACTGTCATTAAGGGCTCTCGTAGTCGTATGTGATCCAAGAGTTTGGGCACCTCAAGGATCCTACCCCTTTTTCTACAGTCCTTTCGAACTACAACTCTAAATCACCCCACCTACATCCTAGAGATGTGGCTTCCATCTTTGCCAAATGAATGTCGAACTGGTTCTCTTCTCCTTCTTTCGTTGCTGCCCTAGCAAAACTCGAATCTGGATTTCTTTGGTGCGAGAAATCCTCTAAGGAACAAGCTCCCTTTGAAGTTCGATTTCCTTCACGGAAATCCTTCTGCCAACAACTATCGAACCACCCCTCTCTGATCTCTATTTGCTGTTGCTCAGCACTGGATCTAGATTTCTTGGCAATAAATCTTATGAGGAATTGATTCCATCTACTTTGCTTCTTCCCCACTAGGTACTGTTCTGCATCAACAAAATCAACACTCCACCAGCAACTCCAGATGAAGTCTGTGCTACACCTCTAGCCCCGGAAATCGGAAACCCGAGACTCAACAGTCTCTGCGCTGGCCCAACAATCACTGCGCTGCCCTCTGCAGCTACAACGTCACACAACTAGGCTGACACAGGCTCTGCGTGAGTCTCCCTTGGTGACTGCGTCACCCCTTCTCTGCTCTCTCGGCGAAAAAACTACGTTGTCTCTCTGGACAGATATCTTCAGCACAAATTCTCCTCTGTCCTTTCGCTAATGGCTTCAGTCCTCCTTGATCTGTAATCGCTCTGATACCATGTGAAAAATTCTGAATCTAATAAACCAGAAATCCTACTGTAGTAAACTGATTTGCATTACCTACTTGTGTTCTTCACTTAACAAGTTATTTTTAGAAATAGAAAATACTAATGCAAATACACTACAGCCTACACCACTATACAGATCAAGTATTGAAAAATAAATGAGACAAACATGCAAAGGACACACTTATTTTTGGACTAAACATCCCAGGCAAATCCCAATGCGGGAAAACCGGTGCAGCAACTATGAGGGTTTTATTATTAAGCAGATTTTTGAATACAACTAGGGTGCTAAATCTGACTCACCCAACAGAGAATAAACCTGACAGAAGTACCTCTATTTGGAGATAAATATTGTGGAGAATCCAACAACTGGATGAACAAACACCACAGGTGACCGTGTTGCCCCTAGTGCTATGCAGCGATGGCTTCTCTCAGCTCTGCGTTGGAACTGCGTCACCTCCTCTAGAAGCTGCGTCACCCTCCCAGTGAGCCTTCCTGGCTTAGAAATCGATATGTTGAACAACTGCTTGATCTGCCTCACAGAAACCCCAGTGCTGCCTTTGAGTGACTGCGTTAGCCCTCTAGCCTCTGCGTCACCCTTTGTAGAGCTGCGTTGTCTCTCCCTGGTTTTGCTGTGTCTCTTTGCTATGTATTCTCGCCTTGGATTGAAGTCCCTCTGCTGAACTGCCCCTCTGCTAGAGATCTCTTCAATTGATTTTCCTCCTGAGAACTTCTCACTTCATTAAATCGATTTTCTCCATCTCTATGTGTGTGTTCTCCAACTGACCCCAAGCCTTCCTTTATACTTTTCCTGTTGAGAAATCAACGGCTGTGATCTAATCTCTAATCAATGGCTAAGATTAAATTAGACTTGATCCTCGCCACTTAGAAGCTTCTCACCCATATTTACATTAATTCACTTTAATTATTTTAATTTCCAAAGTTTTAACTTAGGCACCATTAAAAATAATTAATTATTTGAATAACATGCACTCTGGGTGGAATTTCTCCAAACGATTTTTGGGTCTTGGAGATCTCATGTGTTCTAGCCCCTCCACAAAATTTCGGAGCTAGAGCACATTTGATGCTACCCAAAATCAACATTTAGGAGGCATATGTTCTTGAGTTTTAAGTTTTAACCATTAAGCCCACTCAAGCTGTATTGTAACATGGAATCTGCTTAGAATACCATAAGATGGAAATCTGCTTACAGTACTGTAACATTGAAGCATCTAAGAATATTTCGTTAACAATGGTATCATCACAAAGCCACTGATGTTTACGCAGAAAGATAAGGTGAAATTAGAGGAACATGTTAGTGTAATGTTTTATTAATTTCCTTACTTGAAAACCAGCAGCCTCAATTTTCGTGGTTTCATTGTTTTCACCCTTTTTTCTTAAAGATGGATGGGATTTAAAAACGAAGGGTCAATGACTGACTGCTTTATTGGGTATTCTGCTGAGGAGTTCAGAAGGTGTGGACCTAAGCGATTTGGCAACAGAGTACTCCATTTGCCCATCAAAGGAAGAAGGAGGAGTGCTGGGGTGGGTGCAGAAGGGCCAGATGGTATGTATTTGTCAAGGACAGTGATAAATCAAAATCGAGATAATTGAAATATATCTATCTGTTTTTACTCCAATGGAAATGATGATGCATTCGTGATACTTGTAATATGTATTTTGATGATGTATGAACTCCTTGCAGTATCAAAGGTTACTTTTGATAGGAAATTATGAATAGCTGTATTCAACTGAACTGGTATTCAAATTAAACAAATTTGTTTTCAATCAAATATTCTTATTGGAAGCCATAATCATCTTTAGAAATCTAGAAAACCTTATGTGCTGTCCCTTCATCAAATTATAGAGGCCATTGAGTATGTCACATCCAACTGTTATTATTTTCTTTTGCTAAACATTTAATTTGGTGAATAAGAAACTTCTCGTCAGCCTTTGGAAGTTGGAACTTCTTGTCAGCCTTTGGATGCATTGCTGAATATTGTCTATATAAGCTGGTTTGAACTAGGCTTCCAAAATATAATGTTCTTAGTTCTCTTTTTTGGCCTTTTGTTCCCCATATACACATCTTACACAGATCTGCCACATGATATATTTCTTTCCCTTGAAAACCAAGGCAAAAGCAGTGAACCATGCGATATATTGGCCTTATTTCAATTTGACACTTGTATTTGGTAAAATATAAAAATCGTTTAGCAGGTTTCTTTTCTTTTATTTTGGTTTTGGAGAAATGCATCTGAAATTATATCCCTAAACAATAAAAATATACATCGATAAATGATATATTAGGGAGCCAAAGGATGGTCACACATGTGCCCCCTCCCCTAAGAGGGAAAGCCTGTCTGTTTTGGTTCTGTCATTTGAACAGTCTACATCTTTTCTAAAAGTATCCATCCCAGCTGCAATCTGCATAGTCGAGTCAGATATAAAAGTTGTTTGTTCTTGCAACTAGAACAGAGTAGGCATAACATGAAAAGTTTGCTAGGCAATACAATTGTGTATTTTTTCACCTAGATGTGCCATGTCTGCAACATCAAACTAAACTGAAAAAAACTGACAGCCATTAAAATGAAAAAAACTAATAAAAATGTTTAACAATAAAATAAACCAGCAGACAATTTAACCTCGATCTTTTAAGCATCATTAGGTTTGTGCATTGATTTCTTTTTGACCCCTCTTGGTGGTTAATAGATCTAGGGTTAAGATGGATTGATGCTAGTGTAAGACTTAGGTTCCATAACACCATTATTATCAAGTTCTAAATTTATCATAAAGTGTGATATTAGCACGTCTTTAGCTTTTGATTTCTTGTAAGTGTTTACATCTTGCTAGGGGTGTGCTTCATGTGATGTGGGGTGCATGGTAAAATCCTCACCCCTTGTTGTGTCTTAGATTATTTTGGTTGATTGACATTTGGAGAGCTTAGTATAGGTGGATGTTCGTCCTTGGGATATGTGCTAGAGGAGGTGCACTTATTATGAAGGTAGTTATCTTATGTGGCGTTGGTATCTATTACTGCTCAAACTAGTAGGGGTCCTAGGAGGGGATCCTAAAAGGGCAACTACTAGGTCAAGGGCAACAATGGAGCGATAGGCCACTATCAGCTCAGCTAAGGCTCCCTACTCTTTACGGATTTTCACCGATGGGAGGAGACCCTCGATGAATGAGTCAATAAAGGATAAGGAGTGATTTCTAAGGCCTATTCACAAGAGAGACTCAACTGTATGGTTTGCTTGCTTGCGAAGCAAGGTGTAAGGCTCTTTAGGAAGGAAAAATGGGATTTCAAGGGCTAAGGTTTGCGGATAAGACTTGTAAAGAAGATACCTAGTCTTAGAAATCCTTGTGGAAACATGGTTTTCAAGTGGTCTTTGTGAAATTACCTCTTCAGTAAGTTGTGAGACCACATGGGACCAAGTGGACCCAAAATTAGGGCAAGTGAGCGGAGTTGATTAACCAGGCGTGAGATTGACCTAATTTTGGGGGAGAAGGGGATCAGAGGAGAAATTTTCAGTGATTTCGATGCAATGATCCCTATGAGGTCACTAGCCAAGGGAAACCAAGGGCAAGAATCAATCTCAAATCTAGGGCTTGGAATATATTGAGATCCCATCATTGGAATTGCCTCAAATTGGGAGGGCTCCTAGGAGATACATCAACACAGTAGAGGGCAAGAGATCAAATTTTTTTGATGGGTGAGTTGTGAGAAAAACGCTGCCCTAGGTTACCTATGGAGGCTAGGCCTAGAAAGAAAGAGAGAAGGGTGAGAAAAATATGCTTTTAGGTGATGACCTATGGAGGATCAATGCTTAATCCTTTGAGAGAAATGGAGTCAAGATGTTTCAATGCTTGGAATGAATTCACTTAGTCAAGGAGGCCTCTAGAACAATTTCGCATGGCAATTAAGGCATGTGACAATTGCTTCAAGGTCTTTACACTTCGATATGCAATATATGATGACTTATCAAGATAAAATTTTAACAAAATATCTCTAGGAACATTCACTCATTCATACATGGCCCATGACATGATGCAACATTATAAAAAGATAAATTTCCACAATTTCACATAAGAAAAGTAGTAAATTCATCCTCTTATAGCGAAAATACCTAGCAACATGCACGTGACATAAGAATGTAACAAAATAGCATTAAAAGAGTACTTACATGTAAGAAAGAGTATATCCAATCATCATTATATGCCAATAGTGAAGCTCCAAGACAAAAATGAAGAGATCCAAACATCAAAATTCATCCATTCATCCAATTTCATCCTCCAAAAGGAATAGTGAAAATCTCACTAGAGAGAATGATTTAATCCAAGTGATTTTATCAAAAGGATTCATCACACTTGTATTTATACACTTGCTAATGAATTCGATTTAGCTAATTTGGCCTAATTTAGCCTCTAAAATAAAATAATATACATAGTAACAAAACTTTTGGTGACAATCCCACAAAATAGCTCAATACTGTAAAGATAAGCTTCTCAAGAGGATCGAATGATCAACAAAATGAGTTGTTGGGCCTTTGAGGAGGCCTGATGAAGTCTAAGGGGTGCCATGATGTAGAAATGGACTCCAAACATAGTGGACAAGGGGTTGGCCCCTTGTTTTTTAATCAAGAACTTGTGGTTCTCCCAAGTGGGTGTGGGGGCACAAGGACATCCTCATGGGTCTCCAAATGGATCAAATATGCCTATAGACCATATGTAAGGGCTGGAGTAATGACATAGGCCCTCCATTTGCAGCGGGAGGCATCCTGGAACTTCTGCCAAGTGTATGGTGCAACTGTGGAGCCGACTGAGCATGGTGGACTAGGTGCATCATCGTCATCCAAAAGGTGGAACAAGAGCAATCAATGAACATTGCTGGGGATCCATGAAATAATATCTGTTATGGTGGAGGCCCATGGCTCTCAACGCTCACCCTATAAGTGCCAATGTGGACCTTTGGAGGGCTAGGACCTCGTGTAGGGAGACCAATTCCCAGATGAAGACCCACTTGCAATCCTGCATAAGATCCAATGTGTCCCCTTGCCCTCCAATACAACAAATCATTAGAATAATCAAGTAATAATGCTTACAAGTCACGGGATCAACGGGGCACTTCTTGGTGCCATGCCCTTCCATAGTGGGCTTTGGCATGTACAAGTGTCTCCAAGCTCAATAGGGGGTTAACCAAGGACCCTATTAGGTGGATTCAACCTCTAAAGGGGGTGGCATGTCCGTGGTACATCCTTTAAGAGGTAGGTGGCAAATGATATAATATTGGAATGGAGTGAGGATCAGGGGAATCATCCAGACCACATGTCAAGGTGAAAGGGCAGCCATAATAAGGGAAGCCCACACCTAGGTATATGAGTTTAGGAGGGAGCAAATCGTGTTTCACGAGTTACCTCGATCTTTTTTTTTCCACCCTTCTTCATATGCCTTTTACCTTTTATTGATTTTTCTTCATAACTGCTTGGGGCTTCAGGCGATGGAGCATGTTGTGTAACATGTAGCAGCGGATACCCCCTTAAGGTGAGGTAGTTCATCACCCACCAAGGGTTGGGACAATTATGGGTTCCTTAATGATGCCCATAGGAACCAGGGTGATGGCCATAGATAAGGGGTAGAGTTCATGGTTCGCTTTTGCCCACATGTTAAATTTGTATGTCTTGACCATCTTTTGCATTTTGTGGTACATTTCCTGTTGAGAGTGGCCAAATTATGCTTTTTATTTTCTTTCTAGCTGCATCAACCTTTAGGGCATCATTCCAGGCCCGACTCAAGGTGTGGACAAGGGGAGGGGGAGGCTAATCTTGTGTGGACCCGGATGGGAAAAGAGATGATTGGGGCTAAAATGAGTGGAAGAGGAGCAATGTAGGTGGTATCGGGAAGCGGGACCACACAACCAAAATCGAGATTTCCCATGTAGTGTCATCCCTAAAGCTAATGTCCAGTGAAGGAGATCCCACAGGACATACAGGGGTAAGCACGAAATCGGGCAATGGAGACAAGAATACAAACCTAACCCACTCTTTCCGCTGAATCCCCCCATAATTCATGCCCAAAAGTTCTCATGATAAGTAAGGAAAAATACTCAACAATACCAACGAAAAGCCATGCCTTCGGGGTTGGAAGACCCACCTTCAAACATACATTCATAACAAATGGGCGAGGGACCATATGACTGGCTCAGGTGGTAGAGAAAATGGCACATCAAGCTATCTGGGGGGGCTACAAGGGGCTATTCGCTGTTCGTTGAGGACCATCTAGGAGAATTTTTTTCTCCCATATACACTACCCACAAGTGGTGGGTAATAGTATCTTCTACATGGAATGCATGTTGCAGAGGATGGGGCCCTAGCATAGGATGTGGCCTGGCATAAGATGTGGGGCTATCTTGTGGAGGAGCACTAGGCACTATGAGGAAGAATGCTTGGCTTTAGGAGCATCATGACCACGTGGCACACTCTAGGAGGTTGAATGTTTGGCTTGAGGGAGTCTTGCTTGGAGGATGCACTACTTGGTGTTTGTTGTGGACCCATAACAAAAATGTGGAGGACTTGCTACTACTTCGATTAGCAGGGTTGTTGAAGATGCATGCAACTTGTTGGATTGACACACATAGGACAAGGACCTATTAGGATGCATGTTAGTAGGGCTACATATACTTTTTAGTGCAACATGCATCACCATATTAAGCACAAGGTCACAAGCCAAAGTATGTAAAAACCATGTGAAGCCCTCTAATAGGAATCCTAGAGTTGTGTCTTTGTCATTGAGTCTGTATTTAGTTGTTTGGTCGGACTATACCCTTTCCTTTGAAGTTCCACTTAGGGTCACTTTTGTCACTAACCGGATTGGAGGGTTTTAGGTGAACTTTCTTGAGGACTCATGATTTTATGGGAGTCTGCATTTGTAGGGGTGATCGTCATTATATGGCCCAGTCCAGCCCGTGCCAAGGAGCACCTTATGTCATTCCACATTGTTAGGGTCTATAGAGTTTGTGGGTGACCTTGGCTTTGGTGCAGTGTTCCTCATGATAGCTCTTAAAGCATGGTAGTCTCATGCGACAACTTTTCATGATTCCAGAGGCAGTTCACAGTTCCCAATGCAAAGTGTTTCTGGTGATCAAATAGTAAACTTGGTCTTTGAATGTGCAGTTTGAAGAGAGGAATCCATGTTGCATTGAATTTCTCCAATTAGAGATGGCAATGGTTAGTTATAACTTGGTCAAACTTAGGTCAATAGGTCAAAACATATTTCTAGTTGACAGAATAGGGGCAACATTGGGTTGTTTGTGACATACATTATGTCAATAGTGGTATACTCAATGAGAGCAATAAAACCCACGTCCCAAATTTTGCAAATCCTCAAGGGTATTAGAGATTATCCACTTGGGTGTGATGATGTGCAGGATAGGTTTCCAAGAGACTTAGCAATCGTGGATGCATGAGCTACCCTAGACTTTGTTTTTCCACCCCTCTTTATTTTCCTTTTTCTTTTTCTTGCTTTTTATTTGTATCACTGCTCGAAGCTTTAGGTAATGAGAGCATGCTTTGAATGATGTATAACAATTATTACCCCCTTAAAGCTGGGGCAGTTCATCGCCCACCAGGGGTTGGGACATGCATGGGTTCCTTTTATGATGTGATGGGGAAAATCATTGGCCCTAGGAATCAGGGTGATGGCCATGATGATAAGGGCTAGAGCTCATGCTTGGCTTTTGCCCACGTGCTATATTTAATGTCCCGACCATCTTTTGCATTTTATGATTTACTTTATCTTTTGTTTCTTGCTTGTGGCCATGATACACTTTAGGTTTCTTTTAGTTGCATCAACCTCTGGGGCAATTTTTCCAAGCCTGACCCAGATATGTGGACAAGGGGAGGGGGTGTGCTAGTGCCCTGTGGACCCAGATAAGGGACATATTGAATAGGGCTCATAATGTGTAGAGGGAAGTGATAAATAAGGAATGGGAAAATGAGACCACGCTAACAAAATCGAGGTTTCCCAAGTAGTGCCCTTCCTAAAGCCATAGGTCAATAGGGGGATCCCATTGGACTAGGGTTGAAGATTAACCCCCCATTTAAGTTGAAGGAACAAAACCATAGACAAATCCCTTCCTTCCTCCAAGTCACCTAATAATGCATGCCAAAATGCTTAAATGAAAAACAAACATAAGCACCTGTTTTTCCTAACATGTGTTCTTGACAAATGGGTGAGGAAACATACAACTAATGCAGGTGGTGGAGATAAAGTGGCACATCACATCGGCTACAAGGTGGTTGTTTGGGGATGCTCTCTGTGGGCTGCCGACTGGAGGAAGATGAATAATAGAAATGCTCTCTTTGGGTTACCAACTTTTGGTGGGTAATAGACCATATAAGAACTTGACCATCCATAAATGCAACTCAATAACCTCTATATTCCAGTGCTGAGATAGAGAACATATTCTTCTTCAATATTGGTACATACAAAGCATCTCCCATGTGTAGTGAATCTTTGGACTCTAGCTGAAATGACGCTGACCTATCTCCTTTCACTTTATACTTGGTATTATCTCCAATTTCCATCTACAATGCTAAATATCTCTCTGTGAAATCGGCGAGAGAATCTTAGGAACTTGTCATGTGCCTAGAAGCACCATTGTCCACCAACCAAACATCACTTCTATTGGTAATAGTGCCAAAAAGAGTGGAGACAAAGGCTTTCTCCTCAACTTCCCTCTGGCTTTGTAATTGCTTCCTTTTGAAGATTGGTACATTCTTCAAACTGTCTTTCATTCTGAGACTTGGCATTATCTAGTAAGAGATCAAAAGTCTAGTCGAGCTGTTGAACACTTGTCTCTTAGGCTGATTTCAGTGGTTGCTCTTTAAACAAGAAGGCTTTGATACCATGTTGATTTTTTCTACAGGAGCACAGTAGAATACTATTTTCTTCTAGATAATTACTTCCTAGTGATTTTCACACAATATTCTTATGCCATTGATATGGAACAATTACACTTCAAAAAATATCAATAGTGTGAAAATTTCTAAATAGAAATCCAACTGCTATGACTGATATTATTTCTTCTACTTATTAATTTAGAAATACGTAATTCACAGTTTTTCTACAGTAAATATCGAAATAAATTCTATTGCAGCCTCCACAATAAAAATACCGTGGAAAGTAAATGCAAGGAAGAATACTAGCACGAGTATAATCACAATGACAGTTATTTTTGGACAATTGTCCCCAGAAAAACCCAATGCGGGAAAACTAGTGTAGCAGATGAGGGTTTCTTTATTGATCTTCAGCAAAAATCTCATGTACAAGATACATCCAGCAGAATAGAAGAGGAATTTCTGTGAGAAATTTTGCAGATAGTATTTTCACGCTTCTCAGCGAGATTCTGACTCTTGAGAGGACCTGCTGCCCCCTCTGCATCTCATTGCGTCAAGGGACTGTGCAGTCCTAGCGTCACAATCGCTGCACTGCCCCTCCTCTCTGTCATAGCCTCTGCGTTGTCTCTCCTCTCCATCACAGCCTCTGTGCTATCCCACCTCTGCTGTGTCTTCTTTCTGCTCCTACACTCCTGATTGATGCTGATGCCCTCTCTCCTTCTCACCTGCAACTCTCCCTCTGATTTGATTTCCTCTTGCCAAACTTCGACCAGTGAGAAAATCGATCTTACTTGGGTAATCGAGTATCTGCCTGGTGTGTTTTCCAAATGCCCATCGAAGTCCTTCTTATAATCCTCCAGTTGAGTAATCAACGACCCAGATTAGATTCTAATCAATGGCTCAGATCATATTGACTTGATCCTCGTCTTCTTCTAGAAGTTTCACCCTCAATTTAATTAATACCCTTTAATTATTTTAATTTCCTAAGATTAGACTTAGGCACCCATTAAAAATAATTAATTATTTTAATAAAATTTTATTCGGGTGGAATTTCCCAAAACCTATGTTGCAGGAAACTTAGGGCAAGGGGGCGTTTCCGTATGGAAACAGGTACGAAACGCTGAAACACATTTGGTACGGCCCTGAAACGCGTTTCAGGCCGTACTGCCACGTTTCACGAAACTGAAACGTGGCTAGTATGGCCCGAAATGCGTTTCAGGGCCGTATGACTCACGTTTCCACTTTTTACTTGTGTTTTTTTTAAAAATTTAGTTTGTTTTCTAATTTATTTTTAGGTTATCCTAGTGACTTCTAGTTGCTTCTAGATGCCTGTCTAAATTTATAAAAGTGAACTTTTGCCCTAGTGTTGATATGCAGTTCATGGTAATGTTAAATTCTTAAAGTAAAAGTGATATTCTCATTTATTTTCATTTTCATCCTTTTACTTAAATTTTTAACATTATGATGAAATGACTCAGGATGTTTGAGAGTGGTTTCGCCCTCATTGGATTTCATATGGAGAAAGTAGAATTTTAGATCTCACTCAAAATCCAGCAGACTTATTTGTTTTTCAGGATTTCAGGATTAGGGGGATTGCAATGTTTCCATTGGATTTTATCATGTACTAGGGTATGGAACTTGTATTTAATCAAGAGAACCAAGCCCTCTATGCAGGGGAGACTCCCAATAATGAAGGGCCGTATGACTCACGTTTCCACTTTTTACTTGTGTTTTTTTTTAAAATTTAGTTTGTTTTCTAATTTATTTTTAGGTTATCCTAGTGACTTCTAGTTGCTTCTAGATGCCTGTCTAAATTTATAAAAGTGAACTTTTGCCCTAGTGTTGATATGCAGTTCATGGTAATGTTAAATTCTTAAAGTAAAAGTGATATT
>APFE031295051.1:9202-37451 GCA_000404065.3 Pinus taeda
AAAAAAGAATTTAATAAACCCTAATATCTGTCGGCTAAACATCTCATACATCTCTCTCTCTATATATATATGGAAAAACGAGACCAGTCTTTCAATAATCTTTCACATCCTGAAGATGAACCATCATTGCTGGTTCGAAACGTCGATAAAAAAGAAACGTAATGTGATGTATTGGGAAGATAGTATACATAATCATGAGACTCGTAAAAACCTCAAAGACAAAAAACCCAAAATCCGTTTTACTTAAAATAACATTCGATAAATAATAAAATAGTATTCGTTTTAACATAATAATATTATTATAGTTAAACAATTTAAATAGTCAAATCTAGCCGTTTCTTGGTCAATTATAGTCGTTTGTCTAGACCTAATATAGCCATTTTTTCTAGCCATTGGATGATCTGCTCTCCCTATTTAATTTGCAGCCATGATCTGATTCTTCAACTTGTCCTAACGATGAACCACACTTGTTGGTTCAAAACATGTTGAAAAATGTATTATCATGTGATTTACGCTGAATTTTTTTTTTCTCATCGCTACAACCCTTCGAGAAGTGGGTGATTGACTTTGTAGGACCAATTCAACCTCCAGGGAAGAAGACGGGTGCGTGGTACATCATCACTGCAACTGAGTACTTAACCAGGTGGGCGGAGACGCAGCCTGTGAAGGACTGTACGAGTGCGACAACAACAAAATTTATCTTTGAGTACATACTGAGAAGGTTTGGTTGTCCAAAAATTTTAATGAGCGGTCACGGTACACACTTTATTAGTGAGAGGATTAATACGATGATAGGGGAATTTAATGTCTACCATCAGAAGAGCATGCCATATCATCTACAGGCTAATGGGACGATGGAAGCATTTAATAAAATATTGGAGAATGTGCTCACAAAGGTTTTCAATGCTCAAAGAAATGACTGGGATGTTCGTGAGCCCATAGTGTTATGGGCTTTTAGAACGACTTGCAAGAAGTTGACTGGACAAACAACATTCAAACTAGTTTATTGTGTGGAAGTTGTGATGCCGATGGAGTACATTGTACCTAGTATGCGCATAGCGGAATCCATAGGAATGGTAGATCACAGAGCCTTGTAGGAGAGGCTCACGCAATTAACAGAGCTTGAGGAGGATAGATTTCTAGCTGGATTCCATCAACAGGTTCACAAGGAGAGTGAAAAGGCATGGCACAATTGGCACATCAAACTGCACACATTAAAGGCAAATTATTTAGTTCTATTATATGACAGCAAGTTTGATAAATTTCCAAGAAAATTTCGGATGCATTGGCTGGGGCCCTATATCATCAAGGAGATTACAGATGGTGGAGTAGTTCAATTGGTAAAGTTGAATGGAGAACCATTCCCATGGTGAGTGAATGGTAGCCGATTGAACCCATACACCAGCGATCCAGCTAGATGACTACATGGTGGAGGCAAAGTCTTAGCGCTCTAGGCAGTTTAAAGGAGGCACGAGAGTATAAACTACACTGCCTGGGTTGGGGAGCTGCGCGACTAGGGAACTGCATGGAATGGAGGAATGTCACAGTGTCAAGAGAAACGTGTGGGAAGCTATGCTGTCCAAGAAGGGACTCCGCAAGGCAGTTGGAAAGTGACCGTTATGGTCACTGTTCATGACATGACAGTGGGAAAACGGCTAAATGGAGCGGGGGGCAGCATTTAAGTTGTAATTTAAGGGCAAGATTTGTGAAAATCTGCTGCCAATCCAACATTTATGAACGAATTTTGGGGTAACTGTCGGATTTGAATTCAAAAACGCCTATAAATTACAGGTGGCTATCGAGCAAAAAACACTTAGCATTTTGAGAATTGAGGTGTTGACCTCTCAGACATGCATGACTTGTGAGAACCTTGAAGCTTTGATAGCAAGTTCAGTGTTTGAGAGGTTAGCAAAAGAGATGCAGGAGTTGTTGTCTAGTATTATGTTGGCGCTCGCAGAAACCGTGAGTGTAGGAGAAGTAATGGCAGCTCAAGGAACTGTCCTAGAAGTAACAATGGTAGCTGAGGAAGTTTCTGTAGAGGTTAAGAGCATCAAAGCACTAACAAAAGTGCCTAAATCACCAAGGACACCTAGGCCGAGGCCTATGCTGACCGAAGAGGGTCCAAAATCAAAGAAAGATAAGCAGAAAGTGCCACAACCGATGCACACATCACCTAGAAGGCACCTACATAAGCAAAAGCCCACTGTGTAGGAGAAGGGAAAGGTAATTGACCTTGAAACTGAAGAGGATGTTGAGGAGATCCCTATGGATGAGGAAGACATTGACATGGGGGCGGAGGATGTTGACGTTGAGGGGTCTGATCCTATCTCTAAGCTGCCCAAGTACATTCCTCGACAAAGAGGCAAGACAAAGGTTCTAAAGGACATTGATGAAAACAAGGTCATGCTACATACACCCTTGTTGCCAGACAAAATTTCCTTTGAAGGACCCCGCCTGGGGCACGTCCCCCTATTAAAATTGGAGGATTGGGATTTGGATGATATGGAGCTAATCCAAAATGGATCTAGCATGGCCTCTAGATCAAAAGTCTTCAAAAAATAGGTGAAAATGGAAAAATATTAAAGGGCTCATAAATATGAAGTCAATGGTGCAAACCGCATGCAAATCTGAGTTTCGATAAGAAAACTAGAGCTAATCAAAGATTCAGGTCAAAAAGTCAAATCCTACATCAACAGAACATGTGGCAACCCACGAAAGAGTTACAGGTTCCTGTTGATGTCAGTGTAGCATATGATGTGGTAGTTGGAGATTGGTTCATACCTCAGGTGATGAGGAACAACAGTCAAGAGTGGAGATCATTCGATCAAAGGAGATGGATGCATATCACGTCAAAACATGCAAGTATTTTATCTAAAAAAATGGATGTGATAAAACTATGAAAAAGGAGCTAAACTTGTCTAGTTCTAACAAGAAGGTGGTAAATGGTTTCTCGCATGCCCTCAAGACAAGAAGGCGTTTTAGCCCGGGAGCATGCAATTCCACTCAGGGCTCGACACGTAGCCTCCCAAAAACCACCTTTTCGTGTGCCTTTGGAGAAATAGTGAGCGTTCTTGTTGGAGCACGAAACCACGCGAAAACCATCAAATGGCAAAGGATAGCTCAATGGTGCAAGTTGTCTGAATCAATTGAGGAGCGAGATGCGACAACCGTCAGATGGTTTGCTCTCGAGATCAGTGACGGGGAAAGGCCAGATGGTCGGGGTGCACCATGCCCGCTAGTCCTTTTGTTTATAGCCTGTTCCTATTATAAACATTTAGTTCCATGTTTATTGCATAATTTGTAACGTTACATGTTATATAAACACTATAACATAGAAATATTAACAGAGAGTTTTCAGAAGAATTGTGAATCATTCCAGGGGGTCTAGAGGTCAAGGTAACCAGTACGGTCATGTATATGCTCATTTCGACTCGAGGATTTGAGTGAAACTCTATGGTGAGATCCTTTTTTGTGTTAAGACTCTGTTTTTAAGCTCACACCTATAACAAACATTTTGAAGGCATAATAAAGATGTTACCACTGGAAGCTAGGACTAGGAGACATAGCCAGGAAGGTTGGTGAACTCCTTTATCAATTTTGGCTATGTTGATGTGCTTTTATTGTGTTTTATGATTGATTAATTGTTTGTATTGTTCGCAATATTATCAGTCCATTGCACTAAGCAATATAGACAACTCCACACATAATTCTATAGTACCTTTTTTCAGATCAAGTGGTATCAGATATTAAGGTTTTAAAGGTTTGACAAGTTTGTGTAGAGATTTGAATGCTGACTAGGTTAAGGCTCAGACGAGGTGAAGGAGAACTTGTTGAGGCAAATCCATAGATTGGAAGGATCTAGTTATGAAGAAGGATGGTAGATGAAGCTCCACTTGGGACATAATCCCAATTCTTGGATAGCTTCATGACGATATGTGCCATGGTGGAAGAAATGTATCATGAGTTTAAAAAGGGTAGAGGTGAAGGTACTTCATCACCTATACTAGACAAAAGAGTAGAGGAACCTTTTATCTTTTTCCCTCTAGAGAAGGAAGATAAGGAAGATAAAGGGAAAGGAGGAATGCAACCTCTACCATCTCCTCCATCATCACCATCATCCTGATCATCATCATCTTCACATTTAAACTATTTCTTCTAAGAAGAAGAAAAAGAAAGCCTCTTTGATCAAATTAGATGTAAAGTTTGATTTTCCAATTTATGATTGAGAACTTAATGTAGAAAATCTAGATAATTGGATAAGGAAAATTGATGTATATTGCAGGGTGTAGAAAGTCATCCTAGAAAGGAAGAAGATCTAGTTGGATAGCCTTCATCTTGGAGAAACTGCACTTGTGTGGTGGGAAGGCAAGACACAATTAGATCTTCAAAAACATGGTAAAATGATTTCAACTTGGAATGAATTTGTTTCTGCCATTAAAAATCAATTTTATCCTTTGGCTTACATGCAGTAGCCAATGATGAGTTGGCAGACACTACGTCAATTGAAGGATCAAAGTGTACAGAGTTATACTTAGGAATTTCAAAAGAGAGATTTAACATTAGGAATATCATTGGACTCACTAGAGACATTGTTAAAATATATAGGCGGTCTTCATAATTATTTGAAGCAGACTATACTTATGTTTAATCCCACTAGATTAGATGGTGTGTCAGTCCAAGCAACTCATGTAGAGGCTAGAGGTAAAAATGTAAACCCAGATGTTGGGAATTCATCCAAATCTTTTGAGCACAAGAATAAAGGAAAGAAGAAACTGAAATGGAAGGAGAGGAAAACAAACACTGTAAAGAAGGATAAACCTTCATGCAATCATTGTAAGAAGGAAGGACACGATGAGGCACATTGTTGGTCTTTGCATCCAGAATTGAAGCCTAAGAAGTTTGGGGGTAAAGAGCAAAAGAATGTTGCTGCTATTCAAAAGGACATGGGGTTAGACTTAGGTGACGAAACAATAGTTACAACTATAGGTATAAAAGGTAAATATTATGAAGCATCTACAAGTAATTCTTCACATTCTATTGATAATGAAAGTAATGAGAGGGAACGAAATGAGTTATTTCATATTAGAGTCATTTCCAAGCACACTAAAATTGATACTTTATTTGATAGTGGGTCACAAGTAAATTTGATTTCTGAAACAATTGTAAAGAATTTGGGTCTAGAAACAAAACCTCATAAGAAGCCATATCCATTAGGTTGGGTGTGTGATAAAAAAAAAACTATAATTCACTAGAGAATGTAAACTTTAGTCTGATATTGGGTCAACATTTGTAGATGAGGTTGAGTTAGATATAGCCCCATTGGACATATGTGGAATCGTTTTAGGGAGTCCATACTTGTACGATAGAAAGGCTATCTTCTATCAGGTTAAAAATAAGTATCAACTCACAAAAGATGGAATTGAGTATATTGTAAGAGCTCATAAAATTAAAGATAAATTTTATCTCATAAACTCAAGACAAATGAAAATAATAGTAAATTCAAGTAAGGAATTTTTACTAATGGTTGTAAAGGCAAAGGATCCTGATAAATCTAATGGATTCCAAGGTTGTAATCCTAAACACAAAGCAGATTTAGTTAAAGTTGTTTCTGATTATGATATTCTGTTTAATGAGCCTCAGGGGCTTCCACCCAAGCGAGAGATAGCACATGATATTTATTTGCAGAAAGATGCTCCACTACCTAACATTTGAATGTACAAGTTATCGACTTTAGAGAATGCAGAGATAAATAAGAAGGTACAAGAGTTGCTTGATAAAGGGTTTATATGACCAAACACATCACTGTATGGATAAAAAATTACGTTGGTGCAAAAGAAACATGGTTTATGGAGAATTTGCATTGATTTTAGAGCACTAAATAAAATTACGATTAAGAATTGTTATCCTCTTCCTGGTATTGATGATTTATTAGATCAATTAAAATATGCAATTTACTACACTAAATTAGACTTGTGAAGCGGCTACCATCATATCAGAGTTGCAGAACATGATGTATGGAAAACTGCTTTCAAGACGAAGCAAGGACTTTATGAGTGGGTGGTTATTCCTTTTGGCTTAACTAATGCTCTTGCTACGTTTATGCGAGTCATGAATGATGTATTTAGACCATTTATTGATGACTTTGTAATAGTCTATTTAGATGATACTCTTGTTTTTAGTAAGACATGGGATGAACATGTAAATCATGTAAAGCAGGTTTTAGATGTTTTAAAAAGAGAAAATCTCTATGTGGAACTGTCAAAATGTGAATTTAGTAGGACATCTTTGAATTATTTGGGTTATATTGTAGGGGGTGGTGAATTGAAGATAGATCCCTCTAAGGTTGAAGTCATTGTAAACTGGCCTAAACCTAAATCTGCTATAGAAGTTAGAAGTTTCTTAGGGGTAGCGAAAAATTGGAGAAAATGTATTGCTAACGTTTTGTGGATTGCAGGTCCTTTACATGCTTTGACAAGTGTGAAACAGGTGTTTTAGTGGGTAGGAAAACAATAGAAAGCCTTCGACACCTTGAAAGAAAAGATTAGTACAATGCCAGTACTAGCACTACCAAATCTTCAACATCCATTTGAGATCGAGACAGATGCAAGTGACTATGCCACGAGAGCAGTGTTGATGCAACACAGGAAACCTATATGCTTTCATTCTGAGACATTTACATTTGTAGTAGTTAACTATCCTACATGTGATAACGAATTGTATGCATTAGTAGAGAGTGTTAAAAAGTGGAAACATTATATAATGGGTAAAGAAACAATCATTCACATACATCATCAACCACTTCAATATCTACACTCTCAAACTAAATTGCAACAATCCAGACATTACAGGTGGATGGGTTTTCTACAACAATTTCATCTTTCCATCAGATATAATAAGGGCATACATAATAAGGTTGAAGACATGTTATCAAGACCAATCATAAATGCATTCACTATACTTAAGCATAATTCAGTAATTCATGAAAGTTACATTGAATAGTATGCTCAAGATACAAACTTTAAGGATGTATATGCAACTTTAAGTCATGGCAAGTAGGTAGAATAATTGGATTACTATATAAAGGACAAACTCTTATATCATTTGGGAAAGTTATGCATTCCACAAACTGAAAGAGTTAACATAATTCGAGAAGCACATACTTCTCTCGTATTAGGTCATTTTGGTGTAAGTAAAATAGTTGCACAATTGCAAAGGTTCTGTTATTGGCCACTAATGCATGAGACAGTTTCTAGATATATCAAAGGATGTACTATGTGTGCTACAAGAAATCCAAGCAATAGAAAATTAGGCTTGTATACTCCACTTCCAATTCCTTCTTGTCCTTGGGAAAGTGTTTCCATGGATTTTGTTGGGGGATTTCCAAAGTCTAGAAAAGGTCATGATTATTTTTATGTAGTTGTGGATAGGTTCAATAAAATGTGTATTTTGATACCTTGTAAAAAACAGGTCACAGTTGAACAAACTACAAAGTTATTCTTTCAAAATGTATGGGTTCATTTTGGGTTACCCACTTCTATTTTATCTGATTGAGATTCTCGATTTGTTGGGAAATTTTGGTCAAGTCTATGGGAGTTAATGAACACAAGGTTAAAGAATAGCATAGCATTTCGTCCATAAATAGATGGTCAAACAGAAGTGGTCAATAGGACAGTGATACAATTGCTTCAAGGATATTGCAGTAAGCATCCTAGACATTGGGATGAGCATTTGTGTTATGTTCAGCATGCTTACAACTATGCCAAACATTCTTCTACTCAGAGGTCTTCTTTTGAGACTTGTTTTGGTTCTATACCAAAGTCTCCCTTGGATTTTGTCTTTGGTAAAGACATAACAGTTGATGGAGATAGTGATGTGGATAAAGAAACTAAGTTCATTGAACAAACCCAAGAAATTCACCAGGTAGTATAGGAATAGATGTAAAGAATTCAAGCCAAGTATAAGGCACAACATGACAAGCATCGAGTTGAGCATAGTTTTCAAGTTGTTGATCAAGTCTGGTTGTACATCAGCAAAAAAATACTACAAGGGGAAGGTAAAAATTTGAAACCTATTAAATATGGTCCTTTCAAAATACTTGATAAATTTGGTGAAAATGCTTTCTGCCTTGAGCTAATAGCTTATATGCAAATCTATTCAGTCATTAATGTTGAAAACTTGAGTTTGTATGAACCTTCAATGATTAAATATCCTAAAGAGCAAGGTCAGTTGCCTTCCATTGAGGATTTGTTGCCTGAGTATCTCAATGAGTTACAAGAGGACAAAATTCTTGACAGGAAGATAATAACTTCACGATGAGAGGATGTTGAGTACCTAAGAGTTGGACTCAAAGGTTCAAATCTGATTAAAGCACGATGGATAGAATTTGGACAAGTGAAGGAACTTTATCCTCACTTTCTCAATAGCTGAAAAACTAACTTTTGGTGGACCAAAATCTTCCAGTGGGGAGTTGTGATAAAAAATGGATCCAACATGGCCTCTAGATCAAAAGTCTTCAAAATACAGGTGAAAATGGAAAAATATTAAAGGGCTCGTAAATGTGAAGCCAATGGTCCAAACCGCATGCAAATCCGAGTTTGGATAAGCAAACTAGAGCTAATTAAAGATTCAGGTCAAATAGTCAAAGCCTACATTAGCAGAACATGTGGCAACCCAAGAAAGAGTCGCAAGTGCCTGATGATGTCAGTGCAATGGATGATGTGGTAGTCAGAGATTGGTTCAGACCTCAGGTGATGAGTAACAATGATCAAGGGTGGAGATCGTCTGATAAAAGGAGACCGATGCATATCGTGTTGAAACATGCAAGTATGTTATCTAAAAAAACAGACATGATAAAACTATGAAAAAGGAGCTAAACTCATTGAGTTCTGACAAGAGGGCGATAAATGGTTTCTCGCATGCCCTCAAGATAGGAGGAGGTTTTAGACTGGGAGCACGTTATTCCACACAGTGCTTGACATGTAGCCTCCTGAAAACCGCCTTTTTGCGTGCCTTCAGAGAAATAGCAAACGTGCTAGTTGGAGCGTGAAACCGCGTGAAAGACTTTGGATGGCAGAGGATAGATAAATGATGTAGGTTGTCCGGATCAATTGAGGAGCGGGACATGACAGCGTTTAAATGTTTTTTTCTTGAGATCAAGGCTAGGGAAAGGCCAGGCAGTCGGGGTCCACCCACATTTTCCCGTCCTTTCATTTATAGCCTGTTTCTATTATAAATGTTTAGTTCCATGTTTATTGCATAATTTGTAATGGTACATGTTATATAAACACTATAATAGAGAAAATTTGACAGAGAGTTTTTAGAGGAATTGTGAATCTTTCCAGGGGTTTTGGAGCTAAGGGTGACCAGTACGGTCGTGTATATGCTCATTTCAACTTGAGAATTTGAGCGAAACTCTGTGGTGAGATCCATTTTTGTATTGAGACTCTGTTTTTGAGCTCACACCTGTAACAAGCATTTTGAAGGCATAATAAAGAGGTCGACACTGGAAGTTAGGACTAGAAGATGTAGCTAGGAAGTCTGGTGAACTCCTTTATCAATTTTGTTGGGTTGTGTTATATTCTTTCCACAACTAGCGCACATAGTTAACTGGGGGGTTAGAGTGGAGGTGGAGCCCCACCTTCGTTGTGTCGATTGTGCAATGGGGGGGTCACAAGAGCGTTTGAAGGGGGTGGGAAGCTCGCCTCTACGGGGTCCGGGGTAGTGGCCCGAGAAATTTTTTTTGGACCCTATATTAGGTTGGGTGGACCTATCTATGGTTTTGTGCATGGTTTTCGCACATGTTTTTGGATGTGATGGTTTTCGGTCATGGTTTTGGATGCGATGGCTTTTTGGTCCATGGTATTGGATGCTTCGCCATGTATAAATATGTATTGTAACATTGAAAGGAACATAATGAAAATCAAGTTGGTAGACCTGGTTTGGGGATCAAGGGGAAAATCTCCATGTATATGTAATTTATGTGTTATGCTCTAGCATTTTTTATTTTATGTGTTTTATAATTTGTATGCAGGTAATTTCTGTATGTGGTTAAAACCTACATTTGGTATCAGAGCTGTTTTGGCTTCAAGGGGATGCCTTTGTTGCTGAGGGGTTTCGCTCAGGCCTATGGTAGATCCTATTTAGTGGGAGATCTGTGGGATCGATTCTGGTGGTGAAAGAATATGGCGAGTAGTGGAAAGATAGAGATTGAGAAATTTAATGGTCAGAGTTTTGAGTTATGGAAACTCAAGATGGAGGATCTGTTGGCGGATAAAGATCATTGGATCACCGTAGATTTAGGTACTAAACCAATGGGAGTGTCCGATGAAGAATGGAAGAAGTTGGATCAAAAGGCAAAGAGCACAATATGATTGTGTGTCTCTAATTTAATATTGCTGAATGTATCAGGGGAAGCTATGGTGAAGGCTTTGTGGGACAAGTTAGGACTCTGTACCAATCTAAGTCTCTGGTGAATAAACCGTTCCTATGGAAAAATCTGTATAACCTGAGGATGAATGATGGAGACTTGGTGACAGAGCATCTGAATGCATTTAATATTGTGGTAAATTAGTTATAGTCTGTCGATATTAAAATTTCAGATGAAGATAAGTGCATTAGTTTGTTGTGTTCTCTATTAGATTCATGGGATAGTTTGGTTATTGCAATAGGTAGTAATGCAACTTCCCTGCAGTTTGATGAAATAGTCTCATCCTTGCTGATGGAGGAGATGAGATGAAAAAATATGGAAAGCTAGAATGGTGATGCCCTGTCTATACAAGGACAGTCCCAGAATAGAAACAAAAATAAGTCATCGAGTGGGAGACCTAAATCTAGAGGGAGATCTAAATGTCCAGGAAAACTTGTAAAGGTGGTGTGCCGGAAATGCAGAAAGGAAGGGCACTACAAAAGGGACTGTAAATCTAAAGCTCCTGACAAAGGAAAGGGATCTAATGATACTCCTTCTACAGAGGCGAAAACCACCTCAGATGAAGGTGGGGATGTGTACCTGGCTTCTTCAAGTACACATGTAGATCATGAGGCATGGTTGATTGACTCAAGTGCATCCTTTCACTTCACTCCCCATAGAGAGTGGTTCTGCAAGTATGAGAAATATGATGGTGGTGATGTCTTCTTGGGGGATGCTAGGAAGGCTAGAATCATTGGTCGCGGGAACGTAAAGTTGAAGTTGCAAGGTGGAATCGTTAGAACACTTCTGGGTGTTCTGCATATTCCTGCATTAGCCATATATCTGATTTCCATAAGTAAGTTGGATGATGCAGGTGTAAAAATAGTGTTCAAGAAGGATACCTACAAGGTGGTTTGGGGAGCACTGGTATTGATGCGGGGAGTTCGAATTGGAACTCTATACAAGCTGCGAGGTAGCATTGTTGTTGATGGGTGCAATAGTTCTGTGTTTCTTGAAAGTGGAGCAGAAAATCTAGTGGTCTCTGGAGAGAAGACCATGTTGTGGCATCGAAGGCTTCGACATATTGGATAGATGAGCCTTTGAATACTTCATGGTAAAGGTACGGTAGAAGGTATGAGTAATAGCTCTCTGAATTTTTATTTTTGTGAAAATTGTGTATATGGGAAGTAGAATCAGGTGAGTTTCCCCTTTGGTGGTAAGAGGGAAAAATAGATATTAGAACTTGCGCACAGTGATGTGTTTGGACCTATGAAGGTTCCATCACTGGGTAAGTCTATGTACTTTGTATCATTTATAGATGACTTCTCAAGGAATACATGGATATATTTCCTTAAGAAGAAATTTGAAGTATTTGACATGTTTAAAGAATTTAAGGCTTTGGTGGAAAACCAGATAGAGAAGAAGATAAAGGTGTTGAGGACAGATAGCGATGGAGAGTTTTGTAGTAAGGAATTTGAAGAATTCTGTAAGAAGTGTGGTATAGCACGACCTAATACTACTCCATAAACACCTGAGCAAAATGGAGTTGTAGAAAGAATGAATAAGACGTTGATGGAAAGAGCAAGAAGCATGCTCATTGGTGTCAGGTTAGGACAAGAATTCGGGGCAGAGGCAGTGGAGACAACATGTTACCTGGTCAATAGATAACCTTCATCAGCATTGGAGGATAAGACTCCACAAGAGGTATGGATTGGTAAGAAACCCTCTCTTTCACATCTAAGGGTATTTGAATGTGATGCATATGTACATGTTCCAAAGGTGAAAAAAACCAATTTGAATAGTAAATCTGAAAAGTGCATCTTTATTGGGTATAAGGATGGTTTAAAGGGTTATAAGCTTTGGAACCCAGTAATAAGGAAGGTTGTGTGCAACCGAGATGTGGTGTTCAGATAGGTGAAAGATGTTATTAAACATGAAGTCCAACCAAAGGAACTTGAGAAGATATAGTTTGAGCTTAAGGAGGAAGAATGACACTCTACAGAAGAGGAGGAATCAGAAGATGAAGAGCCACAAACTCTGGGTGTGAGAAGATAAATTTGAGAAAGAAGGCAGCTGGAAAGGTATAGTCCATCTTTTTTTTCTTCAAATTTTGCTTTATCTATTATTGATTATGATCCCAAAACTATGAATGAAGCAGTAGATAGAGGATGGCAAAATCTGGAAAGAGGCCAGGGTTGATAAAATGGCATCTTTGCACAAAAATGAGGCTTGCGATTTGGTGGAGTTGTCGGCTAGAAGGAAACCCATTGGCAGCAAATGGGTGTTCAAGAAGAAGACAAATGCAGAAGGAAAGGTGGAGAAATACAAAGCTTGGTTGGTAGAAAAAGGTTATTCATAGGTGTCGGGAATTGATTTTGGTGATATTTTTTATCCTGTTGCCAAGGTAGCTTCTATTAGATTACTTTTATCTGTTGTTGCTGCTTTTGATTTTGAGGTAGAAAAAATGGATGTGAAGACAACATTTCTTCACGAGGATCTAGAAGAATTGATCTACATGAAGCAACCTGAAGGATTTGCGGTGAAGGGTAAGAAAGAACTGGTATGCAAGTTAAAGAAGTCTCTGTATGGGTTAAAATAGTCACCAAGGATGTGGTTATTAGAAATTTGATACATTTATATGAGGACTTGGCTTCACCAGAAGCAAAGTAGATCACTGTGTGTATTTTAAATTAATTTTTGACCATGTTATTTATCTGGTCTTTTATGTGGATGATATGTTGCTGGTTGGAAATGACAAAGAAATCATCCAAGATTTGAGGTCCCAATTGCCCTCCAAATTTGACATGAAAGATCTTGGTGTTGAAAACTATATTTTCGGCATGGAAATTAAAAGAGATCCGACAAAGAGGAAGCTTTGGTTAAACCATAGGAAGTATGTTGAGACAATACTATAGAGGTTAATATGCAGGAGAGTAAACTGGTGAAGGTTACTATTCCTATAGGTATAAAGTTATCTGCTGAATAGTGTCCCAAGACACAAGAAGAGGAAGAGGACATGTCTTGTGTTCCATATGTAAGTGTAGTCGGTAGCCTGAAGTATGCGATGGTCTGTACTAGACCAAACATTGCATGTGTAGTGGGAGTATTGAGCAAGTTTATGTCAAAACCAAGGAAGGAGCATTGGACAACAGTGAAGTGGTTTTTCAGATATTTTCATGGCACTAGTGATTATGGTTTATGCTACCAAGGAAGACTAGGACTGGATAGAGTTTTGGATATCCATGGCTTTATTGATGTAGAATGGGCTGGAGATCTAGATCAGAGGAGATCTACAAGTGGGTATGTGTTTAACCTATTTGGAGGTGCAGTCAGTTGGATGAGTAAGAAACAATTTATAGTGGCACTATTAACTATAGAGGCATAATACATGGCAACCTCTCATGTAAGCAAGGAAGCAGTTTGGTTGCAAAGATTGTGTTCAAATATGGGGTTAGTACAGGGAACTGTAAGGATAGAATGTGACAGCCAAAGTGAAATTTTCTTGGCAAAGAACCTTGCTTATCATTCAAAGGAAAATCACATTGATGTTCAGTATCACTTTGTGAGGAATATGATAGAAGAAAAAAAGGTGTTGCTGGTAAAGGTGGACACATTGAAGAATACTGCAGATGCATTGACAAATTTCATGAGCTCTGAGAAGTTCTCCTGGTGTAGAGAAACAATGGGCGTTGCAAGGCTGGAAAAATGACTAAGCTCTCCTATGACCCCTTGTGGAAAGAAAACAATAAGTGGGAGAATGTTGGGTTGTGTTATATTCTTTCCACAACCTTCCCATGTAGTTAAATCGGGGGTTAGAGGGGGGGTTGAGCCCCCCCCTTCATTGTGTTGATTACACAGTGGGGGGATCACAAGGGGGGAAAAAATCCCCCCTATTCATGGGTTTGAGGGGGGCGGGTAGCACCCCTCTACGGGGTTCAGGGTAGCACCACAGGGAATTTTTTTTTTGGACCCTATATTAGCTTAGGAAAACCTACCTATGGTTTTTTGCATGGTTTTCACACATGGTTTTGGATGCAATGGCTTTCGCTCCATGGTTTTGGACGCGATGGTTTTTTGGTCCATGGTATTGGATGCTTTGGCATGTATAAAAATGTATTGTAACATTGAAAGGAACATAATGAAAATCAATCTAGTAGTCTCAGTTTTGGGATCCAGGGGAAAACATGTGTATATGTGTTTTATATGTTATTCTCTCGCATTGTTTATTTTTTGTGTTTTAAATTCGTATGCAGGTAATTTCTGTACGTGGTTAAAACCTACAAATTTTGGCTATGTTGATGTGTTTTTATGGTGTTTTATGATTGTTTAATTTTCTTTATTATTTGAAATCTTATCAATAGATTGCACTAAGTAGTATAGACAACTCCACACATAAGTCTGTAATACCGTTTTCCAGGAGCGCTTTCCCCAATTACCTACAGATCAACTCATGCATCGTGTCTTCTACAAAGACTATAGTGTGACCACTCTGGAGCCAAGAAAGTGGGTAAAAGGGGTGGATGAGGCTGGTTTGTTAAACATGCTATGGGTACCGCATTACAACCGCACGCCCATAACCATGACACTGATCTATCAGCTGTTGTGCATGGTGCATGATGGGTGTCTATGGTTAGAGGGGACGATACCAATCACTGACATGCTGATCCATAGGATCAATCAGTCGTCGCACGCAGAAGAAGATATGGCAATGGTGTTTGGAGGAAAGGCAGGTGAGCGTAACCTCGTCGAAGCAATGAAGGATAAATTTAAGTTCTCAAAGAAGTCACGTGCATCACTAGCATAACCAAACTCGCGATCAAGGTAACCGCTTAGATCCTAGCATGCAAGATTATGCGAAAGTATCATGCAGATGAAGCGCCAGCACCAGTAGTGTCTTTAGTGGCCCAATGCATAGAGCGTGTAAATTTTAACTGGGCGCACTACCTCTGCAGCAAGTTTCTTGCTAATTGTAGAGAGGCACAGGATCAAAGCAAGACATTTCACTACACATGGCTACTTCTATCCATAGTGTTGGTCACATGGGAGTTACTAGAGGACAGTCAGTTTGCTCCGATCGCGCAGGACCTACCAGAAGCAGTGAAGTTCACTTCACTCTAGGCTACGAAGGACTCCCAAAGGGTCAAGGACAACAAAGTCTTTTGGATCTTGATGGAGATGAATATCCACATGGCCATCAACCACAAGTCATGGTTTTTGCCAACTATTTATGATCAGTTGGCAGAATATGTGGAGTTCAAGGCAGACTTCCACTGGGTCTGCATGCGCATCTAGAAGAATATTAAACAAAAGTGGTATGTCATTCCATACCTAGCCACAGACGACGCGATCACAATGGTCCTCAACCACTGGCCGGTAGATTGGCGCACCGCTTCGGACTTCACAACTGGGTCTAGCAAGTCAGTAGCACAGTGAAAGAAATAAGAGGCCAAGTGGAAGATTGAACAACTAGCAGAAAAGAGGAAGAAGGAGGTTGAGGACAAAGCTAGGGCAAAGCATGCTGCCAAAAAATAGACAAAGGAAGAAGAGGAGCATGACTCTGACAGGAGTCGGAAGTCGCCTTGCCCGAAATCTGAAGAGGAGGAGGAAAAACAGACAGGGAGGGGAGGAGCAGACCCAGAGACTACATTGTTCCGGATTAAGCGCAACCAGGAACCAGAGAAAGTAGGGCCATGGAAGAAGTCCAAGGCCAACAAGACTTCCCTCAACCCGATCACCTTGACACAAGATGATTTGAATGATATTGGTGATACGGTGAGGGATGCCACCGCGGAACTGCTACAACAGTTTTAGCAACAATAAAAGAAGGCCTTGGGCACCATTCTGATCAGATTACATGAGATGCAGATCTAGGGGTCACAAGTGTAGACTAGTGTGGGTCGAAGTAGTGTGGTGTCAACCAACTTAGTGCTTGGGACAGTTAAAGCAACAGAAATGGTTTGCCCCTTGGACCCCCAGTTTATCGTGCTGACCGCGGAAGTGGAATAGGATCGGGTCACTATCCACGCCCTTCACAAGGTTGGGCTAGATTTGGCCATGCTTCCAAGAGAAGCCTTTCACACCCTGCATGATGGTGTGATCCCAAAACCTCAGGCTCATGAACAAAGAGCATTGAATGTCATCAGTGAGCAGAAGGTGAAAAATGCCTAAATGTTTTCCAAGAAGACTTCTGCCATTAATCTCTTTAAGGCTATCACCACGAAGGATGAGCACACTACCAAGGTAGTGGTGGAGACATGTAGGTATGTCCCCAAGAATGATATTCCTGAAGATGTGCTAGTGGAAGAATGAATTCAGAAGCTCATTGTAGGAGTGCACGAAGCGAGATCAGATTTGGCCAAGGCTTAGTTGGAATTGAACCTTAAGATCATAGAACTTGAACTGAGGGACCAGCCCTCGACTCTACCAGAGGTAAAGGAGTGTCGTGAGGCCACTGTTAAAGATGCAATAGCCACTCTAGATGGTGCAGTGAAGGAGTGCACAACACTCCTCTAGTAGGCACTCGAAGTGGTTACCAATTTACAAGAGGATCCCACCTTGCAAAGGTTGGAAATGGAGGTTCAAAAACTACATTAGAGATATGATGAAGTCAAAGTGATGGCGCGCACCATCACCCTTATGTAGAGGCTAGAAAAAATGTGGGAGGCAAAGGTGCTAAAGGAGTAGGTGGATGTAGCACATAGCAAAGAGGGAGTCCTTAAGGCCAGAATAGGTCCATGGATTGATGAAGTCGATGCACTCACAACCATCATCAAAGGAAAAATGGATAGTCTATAGGGAACACAATAGAAGGTTTAGGTAGATGGCGTAGGGCCAACGACAAAGCAGTTGGTCAAACATATGAAGCAGGTGGTAACACAGTGCAACACCGAAGTTGTAGTGGTAAAGGTGGAGCTAGGAGGTCTTTGCGACAAGATCTCCGCACCAGCAGAGTGACTCGACGGCGAGTCACCAGATTTGTGTTGGGGACCTGTTGGGAATGAGTCCCCTGGGGTCAATTTTGGCGTTAAAAGCCCAAGTTTTGTGTAAAATCTTCACATTTTGTGGTTGTGGAGCACGAAGATGTCAAGAGTCAATAAAGGGTTTCTACCGTTCCTTTGTGTAAAAGCATGTCAGATTAGAGATCTACCCATGGTTCGTAGATCACGGGAATATATAAAAGGGAAGCTTAGAAGAGTCTAAGGGAGATAGTTCATACTTGATACTTGATGATAATGAATGTAATGCGTCTGTGACATCTAAGAGTGAAGAATCTTAGCATAGGAAGAGGCTCTATAGCTGAGTGCACAAAGGGTACAAGTCCGCAGTTGAGTGCATTGACCCCTGTAGCTATGTGCATAGGGAAGTTAGAGTATGTACCGGATATTTGAATCAATAATAGAGAGGAGTATTTTGAAATTACTTGTGTATTTTACTTTTGTTAATTCCATGCGATTGTGTTATGTTGAATACTGTGTTTATGTTGTAATGTTACTTTGATGCGTGAATCTATCTGTTTCTCTATTTTATATGACCGCAAGTAGAGATATATGTTTCTGCTTAGGTAACTGTAATGCATGTTAAAGTAACCAATACTTAAGCAAATCTTGGTAGATACAAAAGTAAGAGTAATTACAAAGGAATGTAAGTGCTTGACCTATCTATTTAGGGCCCACAAAGGATGACTAGAGACTGTCGCGGAGGCTTTGAGGATGAATAAGAGAGGTATTTTGATAAGCCCTAAAGGGCTTATCAATATGCACGAAGGAAGGTTAGGGAAAATAACCGACATCACAAACATCTCAGGGTGTAGAAACTTGGTTCCTGCATCCCCCCATACTGCTTCAGGTGAGACTTTAGTCTACGCTCCGCGAATTAATGCCGAAAGGGCCAGTAGTGTAGGGATTTTATTGGTTGCTTAACGTTGAACCTGGGTCAGGGCCCATCAAGCCAGAAATATCCAAAATCAAGCACAAACTATCTACATGGTGCTTTACCAGTCTAAACACTGTCCAATCATCAAAATATACCTCCAAAAATTTGTGAATGAACTCATTGAATGCCACAATGACTACGCGCGAGAAGATCGTCGATGTGTTCTTAAGTCCAAAAGGCATTATTGTATACTGGAAACATCCCCACTTTGTCATGAAGTTGATCTTAATCATATCTTCTAGTGCAATCTTAATCTGATGGTACCTAGAGAACCCATCAATGAACGAATATACTTCTTGTCCCCCAACATTATCGAGTACTTCATATGTAAATGGTGTCAGAAAAGGATCATGAATGTAAGCATCATTAACCTTTCTGAGATATATGCAAATCCTAATTTCATCCTTCTACTTATTTTCTTGAATGACCATTGGACTCACTAAATCAGATTCCTCCACCGCTTCAATAATACCTGCTGCGAGCATCTTGTCCAACTCCAAGCGGACCTTTTATTTATACTTGGGATTAAGGTGGTATGGCCTCTGCCTGATTGGCTTTGTGTCTAGCTTCAAGGTAATCTTCATCATGCCCAAGTCTCCTTTGATACCTTTCAAGTCTGAAAATTTGGTAGGGAACAAATCCTGGTATTCGCGGACCTGCTCAATGAGCTTATCTACTGTGGCATTATACCAGTAATCTTCAATCTTCACAAATTTTGGCTCCGCCTCTATGCCAATGTTCACTTGTCTAGTGTTCAATGATGTGGTGATTAATGGATTCTCTATCTATGGTCCCTCAACTTTGTGGTGGCCCTATGCCTTTGGGATGTTAATATTCCTCAGATCCTCATCATCTCCTTCAGTGGTCACTTTGTTGCTCTCCAGCCCATGTGTTATAGACATATTTGGGCACTGCAAACCCAATCTCATATGTCCACAAACCAAGGGCTATTAAGCCCCTAAAAGTGTTGTTTCATACCCTAAACGAACAAGGTTAGCTAATTACATCATCTCCCAGAAGTTATCCCTAAAAAACTACTGAGAACTGGTCAAAACTGGACCATACAGACTGCTCAGTGCTAAGGGTGCGATGCATCTCACAAACGACATGCAAAAAGTACGATGCATACTGAAAAGCCCTTCTGTAGGGTGCGATGAGCAAGAGCAGACAAATGGCAGAGGCAGTTTGCTAGGTGGAAACCCAGAGAATCTTCTAGAAACTGCTCATTTGACACTTGCCTCTTTGAATTCGCCTAGAGATGATTAAGAGATCATGAAATCTCCTAGTGGAACCAAGAACTACCAATGAAATGACACTAATCAAAATACCAGAAGATGACTCACCCACCTGCAAATATCTATATATGGATCCCTCATCCTAGAGATCCAAAGGCTGGAATTTTGTATTTTGTAAGGAAGTGTTGTTGGTTTCTCTGTGCAACATTGTATTGTTGGGTGATCTAATCTTTTCATGAGGTGAAGAGGGCTTTCATGCTAGGAGGATGGCGTTGGATCAGACAACTTGGTTGTAATCCTCTCTTCTACTACTTATATCAATAAAGCTATTTGAGCTTTCCTCGATATGCTTGTTTATCTCTAAATCTTGTATTTTTGTATGCATTTGCATGGTTAATATACATTTGATCGTATATTGTTTATGGTTATAGATCTCTATGCTTTGATGGTATTATGTTGCTTTGACTCTACAGGTGTTCTTTGAAGCGGGACAAGTGAGGAAAGAGTGGTGAAGTTCTGTCAAAGTGGAAAGGAAACAACCAAGGAGACAAGCAAAAGACTGAGGTTGGTACTCTCTGCTTCTCTCTCATCTATCTCTCATAAAGGAAAACACAAGTAACTTTAGTTTGTTTGTTTCTAAGATAGCTACCCAACTTAGTGGGACTAGCAACTTTGAATGGACACTAGTTTTCCCAATAACAAAATGGTGACTCCACTGGGGAGTGAATAATTTGATTGCTTGTTTCTATTTGTTTGCTTTATAAACTACAGATGGAGCCTGAAGTTAAGCCAACTAGCCTTCAAACTACTTTATTGCAAAGTAGATCAATGCTACTTCAGTCAATCTCTAGGTTTTTTTATGAACTGAACAACTAACTTGAAAACATCCTAAATGCCTTGATGGTAGCTCAAATAACCTCATTAGATCAACCCCTATACTTTGTGTTTACTGCCTAAACCCCTGAACTTAGCTGCAAACTATGAGCAAAAACCAAACTTAGTCTCATCCTTGGACCTTCGCACTATCTCTAATTGGTAGTCTGGATGCATCGCACCTCTCATGTGCTGCAGGTGAGATGCATCCCTATTTCCCTGTGTTACAGGTGTGATGATTAGGTGAGACTGTTTGTGCTTCCAGATTTTGGTTTTCTCTTCATTGTCTTTAGCTTTATTTAGTAGTTTTACTGTCTGTAATCAGTATATCACTATTGAAACTCCCTTCCTTTGCATTATTCAACCTACATTGATAAAGAATTGTGAATGTTTTTATGTATTTTTCGTCATTTATAGTTCTCCTTTGCAAACAGTAGCATAATCGAACTACCATCTTTTGATTTGAAAGTGTCGCAAGTGTAGTTTTCAATCAAAGAAAGAGTTTCATAAAATCTTCCTCTTTTTGATAGTTGATTACACTTTTTCCATTGTATTTGATTTGAATTAATAGTATTTCAAGTGTCGAAAGCAATTTTAAATTCGAAATCGCAAGGTGTTGTCTTAGTCTTCCTTTTGTTTTTCGAAAGAAAATTGTTAGTACTATCACTTTGAAAGAAAAATAGTTCAGATCTATACTTAGCATTCTTTTTGTCATTCACACATTAAGAAGCGAAAAACAAATACATGCATGTGCATTTTCATTTAGACTACTTTTGGAAATTGATTTAGGACAGTGCATCTTAGTGTGTGCTCTCTGCTCTATGTTGAAAGAATTTTACTTCTCTTTCCTTAGTAGCTAGGATTTTCATTGCAAAAAGAAGAGTAAACGACTATTTATCATCTTAGATTTCATATTTAGGAATTGTATATCTACATGATGTGGTGAACCTTAAAGGCAAACTTCTTAAGAAATATCAACTATAAAATAAATTTCAATGAACATAAAAATGCTTTGGAACCTAACGCACAACATCTAGAAGTCTAGGCTAGAGATGTATTCTGACGTCGTAAATCCTGGTAACTATCATTTTCATCATAGGTTGGGCGATTCCTCCTCTTTGATACGACAAGTGCCAGTATAGACTTGTGCTCCCACATACCGTCAAGTATATATTGGGAGACCACAATAGGCTATATCCTTTATCCTTAGGAAGCCATGTTTGCTGCCCTATCGATCGCAATGCATTGAACATAGCATTTGGGAAGATTGACTGCCATACTGTAAAAAGTATTATGCAGTTTTGTGATTGGTTTGGTAATCTCTCTGTCTAGATTTCCAGAGAAGTCACTTTCATTCCTTTTTAGACTCCTTAAAAGAAAAGTTCCATCTGAGCACTTGTCACTTCACGCTCATTAAAAATCAAAGGCAGCTAGAGTCATCTTTAGCTTTCTCTCGACTCTTAAAAATTGAAAAAGCAAGTTGTGTCAAAACATCATAAAATTTATTTTAATCAGAATAACATCATTGTTCCCTTGTTGGTCTTAGGTTGATAAAATGGAGTCCACCAATCAAGGATTTCCCCTTGGGGGGAATCCTAGTCCCTTCTCCTCTTGGGGGGATGTTGGTGCACCTCATATGGCTACATTGTCCCTTCTAGGACTTACAATTGGCCTGCCAGTATGGCTTTTATCGACCTCTGTCATTCAAAACAGTATGATTCCTGAGAAATCAAATCAGCAACGAGATGATACTTGAGTTCCCCCGCAACCTTCTACTTCGTTTGTTTCTCCCTCTCCTTCTTCCTCTTAACTTGGTGAAGCTAGTAAAATTGAAAACCAAGTAACTGAGAAGAAGAAGAAAGGGCAGGAGAAGAAGAAGAAGCCAACGAAAAAAGGGGGCAACAATGCATCGTGTATGTAATCGTTTGATTGTTAGTGTATGCAGGGTTCGAAGTGAAGGAGGAGCTCATCTGGATCGACGAGGCTAGACTACTACAACAACGTTGGACTTCAGGTAGGATCAAAAAACACTTGGTTTCTCATATGATAATGCATGTTTAGAGAAGGATTGCTCTTAATTGTCTTGTTTGTCACTAGAGAGTCTTAGGCTCCTAGGGAGGTTAGTTTTGTCAGCAAAAATAACTCTTTCCGCATGACAAATTAATGTACCTCGCTTTGCATCATTATATTGGGGGCATGCGAACTTTTCGAGCATAGTTCCTTGTCTTGTGTCAAGCTCATTAAAAAATAAATCAAGGATTTTAGAGCATAGTTCCTTGTCTTGTGTCAAGCTCGTTAAAAAATGAATCAAGATTTTTAGAGTAGAACCTTGTTAGGTAGATAGTAGAGTGTAGTTATGAGCATAGTTCCTTATCTTGTGTCAAGATCGTTTAAAAAATGAAACAAGGGTTTTGAGTATAGTTCTTTTTCTGTGTCAACCTCACTAAAAAATGAAACAACTCCCACGAGTCTTTCCAAGATTTCGAAAGTAAACCTTCATTTCATCCACCTGGTTGAATGCAATGAAGCTTGGGGGGCATGTGTACCTTGATTGCGTCATTATGCTGGGGCATGCGAACTTATAACAAGCATAGTTTTTCATTTCAAGCTTGCGTAAACATGAAACCGAATTCGAGCATAGTTCTTTTCCTGTGTCAAGCTCGTTAAAAAATGAAACAAATCCTCCTCTAATTGAGTAGAGAGTTTGACTAGACCTCATAGATGTTAAGTTGTATATTTAGGTTAGTTATTTCAGTCTTTTGCATAGTTTTCTTATAGTTTGAGGTCAAGTCTTTCGAATGATCTCATATCTGAACCTTCATTTCATCCAACTGATTGAATGAAATGAAGCTGGGGGGCATGTGCTCTAGCAGTTATGCTTAGGGGACATCAAGCACAATTTTCTCTCTGTTTCAAGCTTGTGTAAAAATGAAACTACTTCGAAGCATAGTTTTTCTTTATTTCAAGCTTTTGTAAAAATGAAACCTATCTTGAGTCAATTTCGGTTATTTTCAAGACTCATTAAACTCATGAAAATCCCGAGATTATTTTTAGGTTAGTTATTTCAGTTTTTTGCATAATTTTCTTGTAGTTTTAAGTCAAGTCTTTCAAATGATCTCGTAGAGTACATTTTTATCATTTTTTCGAACTCGTTAAAACTTACGAAAAAGTGAAACATCAGAGTCATCTTTTAAGCCCTTTTCTGACTCCTAAAAACTGAAAAGATTGCCGAGAGTTTCTTTTACACTCGTTAAAACGGAATTAAAAGACGGTCCTCTTACAGCCCTTTTCTGACCGAAAAAACAAGAAAAGATTGCCGGATTTTTGTCGTTTCAAATTCGATATTGGAAATAAAACGACGTCTCCTTGATCGCTTTTTACTTTTCAGGTCAAAGACACTAACTATGAAGATATCCTTGGTCGCAAGATCAAGCGGTTCTCCTAGGTATTATTTTATACTTTTTCCGGCTTAGGAGACACAACTTTACGAAAAAGTTCAATCTGGAGTCTTCTAAGTTTTTCAGACTCTCTAAATATGAAAAGTGTCGAGTTTCTCCTATACAGGACTCGTTAAAATTTCACAGTAAAGGATATGTTCTATTACAAACAGGAACGGACCACTCCTTCTTAGGGTTCGCATCAAAACTAAGTTGGACTCATCCAAATGATGAGCTTATAAACAAGCATATGTTATCCTCCTCAAGCCTGTAAAAAAATAAAGAGGTACTTGCCAGAAATGGTGGGGGAGAAATGAGAAGAATGAGCCTATTTGATATCTTTTTGTCTCAAGAAAAACCTTACTACCACTCTTGAACACGACACTTATTCATTCACCTGGGTTGGGAATTCCTTTACCTCACAGTTGACCAAGATCATTTGGTGTCTTTAGCTGGATTATGGGAGTCGACTTTGAGTCATTTATCACCAAACCATCTGTCGTGTCGTTATGTGTTCAAGAGGTCTGTAAACAAAACATTCAACCACAAAATACCTATCATTCATTATGTCATCATTGAGTCAGTCCTTGCAGCAACATTTCTTCAACTTGAACTATGATTTCGTGTTGTGGGCTTGCCTGCGACGGGTCGCTTTCTATCGACATCAGCACATTATCTAGAGAGTTGACTTAGAAATTGTCAGTACCTTGGAATCTGCATGCATCAATGGCAGGTTTCTCGCCTTCAACGTCAGTTTTCATCATTGACTTGCGATCGAAGGATTCCATGAAATGTTCGACATCGACTCATTCATTCACATCTCATGGATTGTGCTGGGTACTTTGAGAACCATTGACATTACTGGTGGTCTCTCTCACGCTTGTTAACAGTTTACATCATTGACTGGTAATCAAGTGGTTTCTACCATGTTCGACATCGACTCATTTATTCACATGGCTAGAATCGTACCAATTCGGGAAGTAGAGATGAAGACCCTGGATCTAGTTTCCACCATCCAGGCTGCGAGGAGTTTTGTATTCATTATGTTGTAGACCAATCATAAACAGATGGCTGCGTCCATACTGTGTCTACAAGAGTCTATGATTATGATGTATTATGAAATCATTCTTGTACCAGAATAGTTAGTCCAATAGTTAAAGTTTGATCTGAGTATGGGAATGCCTACCTCAGTATGATATGATACTTTACATGTATTTTGTGTTGAAAATTGCAGTTTCCAACCGGGCTATCCACAAGATGATCCTCGAAATGATAAAGCACTTCACCCTTCTTATATGACTTAACACCCTTATCTATTACAGGCTTCGTACTTTAGGGGGCAATCTGTTACACTGAATTTTGTCACCTTGACTATCTGCAGTTTGTGTGGCCTCATCAATAGCCACATTGTCCTCTTTGTCAAGCCCCATACCTCTGCTCTTCATGTCAAAACTTCAAAGAGAAGAGAAAGTCACTTAAAAACATGTTTATCTCTGGGTACGCAGGTTCTCTCTACCTTGCCTGTGTGTACGCACTCCAAATACACTGTACCTGCGTACTTGTACGCTCTGTAAGCTAAAGGTTGGGTGCGTACCCCTATAAAGGACAAAAGGCGCGAGTTTCATCTTTAAAAAGTTACTTGTGGTCACTTCTAGAGCCTTCTAGAAGAGTTTTTGACGTGTATTGAGCGCCTCCAAGATGGTTCATGCATCCCTATGATAGAGGAGCTTATCCCATCAAGAGAGGAGCTACCCCATCCAAAAGAGGGAGTATCCCATTGATGTTGGAACTGAATAACCTCCTCTAGAATACTATAAATACAGGCATTGAGCCATGGGAGGGGAGGTTGAAAGCTGAACATTCTAAAGGGTAAATGCTGCTGGAATTAGGACTTCCATTGTTGACTTGTGAGGAGAGATCACTATCCTTCCTTGTTGCCATATTGGGAGTGGGTGAGCTTGTCAAAGTAGAGGAAATCTCTTGCTGGACCCTGGGAGGAGCTTGCACAACACCAAGGCTCAGGTTGTAATGGTTCCTTTGATTATTTAATACAAATAAGTCCATTCTTCTCAATGATTTGTTAATGAATTATTTCATGTATTCCTTGGTCAATATGATAGATATGCTTTGTTTTATGATGAATATTCAGATGCTATGTAATCGTTTGCTTTGTTAGTGTATGCAGGTCTGAAAGTGAAGGAGGAGCTCATCTGGATCAGCAAGGCTGGACTGCTACAACAAGCGTGGGACCTAAGGTAAGATCGAAAACATTTGAATTCTCGTAGAATGGTGTGTATCTAGAGAAGGATAGCTCTTGTTTGGTTTGTTTGTCATTAGAGAGTCTTAGACTCCTAGGAAGGTTGGATTTGTCCGCAAATATAACCCATTCCGTGTGACAGTGAGAGTGGGTGGAAAAGGTAGGTGGAGGTTGGGATGATGTGCTACGGCGCCTAGGGTCCACCAAGAACCACTAGGAGAGGGAAATATGATTGGGAGAGAGGAAGAAATCCTATGAAGAATGCAGAAAACTAAGGCAGATTTGAGGGAGACTTGGGCGACTTGTAGGGCATGGAGTAGATGGAGGATGGAGTGGCTAATATGTTGGACTACTGCTAGAAGATATCTGTTTCATACACAACTGACAGTCAGCCTGTTAGGTCCCTATAATACTAGTGATTACCCCATTACTATTGTATTTGTATCCCTTATTAATATTGTTGTGCCCCTATTTTCCCCAAATTGTTATTACTGTGTCCCATAGACTCCCTCTATTGTTATTTTTGTGCCTTTATATTATTATTGTTAGGTCGTCTGGGTTATATTGTGACTCCTTAGACTCTTATCTATAGAAAGGAGGTTTTGTCATTTGAATCATAAAAGAATCATTCATCTGTGTAATGTAAAGGAGGTTTCCCCCTCGAAGAGGCTGAATTCTAAGGCGTTGATCTATCTTTCTTATCTTTTGGTGAACTGGTTTCATAACATTTGGTATCAGAGCTTTGGATTCTAGGGTTTCGCTGCTCTGAATAGGTCATCGTGGCATTTTCGCTATAACTTTGTTTCTGCGATGTTTCAGAAGCGAAAAAAAAAACCATTTGAGACGAAATCGCACTAAACCTCGTGTCTAAATTTCAGATCTTTTCGAGCTATATTTGTGGAGATATGATCTAAGGAAGTTGGTCTTTTTGCAGATTCCTGAATTACATTCCAAACAGGTGACCTGGGGAAAATTTTCATAACTTTCTCTTTGAGCATCGAATTGAAATTTCATAAGAAGGTACAGAAAGAGGACGGAATTTAGTTTCTTTTATATATTTTTCAGAGCCAAAGGTCAAAACAAGGACACATGGCATGTCGTACAAGTTCGCTCTACTGAATTAGTCTATAATCAGGTCACTATGGGAGATTTGGCATAACTCTTCCTTAAAGAATTCAATTTGGATCAGACTGGTGGCACTGAAAAGAGGACATAGAAGGCTACTGTAGGTCACAATTTCAGAATTGGATGATCCAAAATTACAGAGATACATCAGAGGCAATATCGAGCTCCTACAAAGTGAAAAAATGTGTGTAGAGTTTTTTAAACTTTTGCTTAAGCTTGGTTTGAAAACTTATTTTGAAGGAATTCATAGGGCATAGTAGAGCATTATTATCAGTAACTGATGCCCCGAGGAAAAAAAATGAAAACACCTAGTAAGCAACCTGAAAGCTCTAGCATGACTCATAAATAAGAGGAAGAAATGCTACATGATATATCAAAATTACAAGATCAAGTGCAACAAATGTCACACTCACAAAAGCTAACAGAAGCTAAGATAAATGGCGTGGAATCTAAGATAAAGGGCGTGGAAGCTAAGATGAATGGCGTGGAAGCTAAGATGGACGATTTGAAGATAGATTTGAAGACAGGCATGGTAGATTTGAAGATAGATTTGACAAATTTTCTACAATAAATACTTACTAATGGTGAAAGGGTAGTAAAGAAACTCATGATGCGAACAAAAGAAATGTTAATCATGATTTCATAGAGTCTAATGTTGGATCGAAGACCCACCATATTCCAAAAATCGATATGAGGAAGTTTGGTGGCAAGGATCGCACAACATGGATATTATAGATCGAGCAATTTTTCAATCTCAATAATGTGCAAAACACACAAAAAGTATGTATTGCAACTCTATATTTGGAACCAAATCAGTTTGTATGGTATCAATGGCTTTGCTCTCGTAAACAAATTATCACTTGGGAAATTTTACGGAAGAATTGACAATGCATTATGAGGATACAAAGAGCAACACATTTTTTAGCCAATTGATAAGTCTCAAACAAAAGGGTTCAATAATGGAGCACATTGAGGAGTTCCAAAA
>APFE031295054.1:0-11874 GCA_000404065.3 Pinus taeda
GGAATTTCAATAGTTAGAAGAGTGGGGCTCTTATGGAACTCACACCACTTTCTGGTGTCCTTCGACTTTGTGGTGTTGTTCTTTTCTTGCAGCTTCGATGTGTTGTCTTGGGTCACCTCCCCTTGGCTTTGTCCTTTGGTATTCAAATTCGCAGATCCAAAGTCTCACTTCTTCTGTTTAAACTTTTGCTTGATTTTGACAGAATATCGGTACATCGTGTCGAGCGAGGAGATGTTCAAGAACTCCATCTCTTCCTGGATGTATCTGTGTAGGCAGCCATGGTAATTGAGTACCAAATGTAGATCAGAGTCCTTGATACCCAATTGTGTGTGAAGGGTATGAAAAATGTTTGTGAACTCTGACACATCTTGGTCCCTTCCCTGTCGCAGCGTGGTCCACTTTATGTATTTGTCCTCATAGCTTTTGACAGGGTAGTACTACTCCTTGATGGCATCTTGGAATGAATCCCAAGTGGGTGCGGCTGAAAATAGTGAGCCCATACTTTCATGCTTCTACTCGCAGTAGGTTTCCCGCTAGTCCTTGACGTGGGGGGCTGCTTTGAGAAGAGAAAAAATAATCTTTTCCCGACTGGAAAAATCATGAATAGAAAAATACCAACGTAGCAGATTTAACCATTTATCTATGGCATTTGTGTCTATTTGAACCTCAAAGATAGGGATTTCAAAATTAACTTGTACCTTAAAGGGTGTGGCATTTCCAGAGTAGCTATTGGAAGCCGATGCGTCACCTTTGGGTAGTCACTGAAGGATCTATGCAAAGCTATCCATCATCGCGTTCCTTTGTTGCTCGAGGGCTTCTTCGAGCAAGATTTTGATAGGATCTCCTACCCCCTCGTCTTTCTTTTCATCCACCATGGGAGGCCGTTGGGATTTGTGGAGGCTGGTCTTGCAAAGGTTCGACTAGTTCAAGCCCTAACTCCTTATATCCCGACCTCGTTGGGGACATGCAAAAAAAGACAGAGAAAAAGCAGACTACTCTGATACGACTGATCCGGATTTAAACAGGAACGCAACAAATTACAGAGATAACCATGAACACAAAGATGTAGTGGAAATAATACTTCATTTCATTAATGTAAAATACTGAAATATGCTTACAAACAGAAATGGAAATAAATCAGCTAGGGTGATGGTAGCTTATCTCTGAGAAGAGATGTAGCAGCTACATGCTTATGAACTGTGTTACAATGAGACTCGAAGGCCTATTTATTGTTGAGAAACATGGGAAAACCCTAAACATCTAAAAAGTTAACCCTAGAAGATGAAACGCCAAACTGTGGGCCCCATTTGGGTAAATTGGTACATCAACTTCCCGGGATCATAACTTTGGCATATGATCTCTGTTTGACACGTATAATATCTCATTAGAAATATCTATCCAAGAACTACAACTTTGGGAAGAGAAACATCAGTCCATGGACCCATGTTGCTCCCAGGTTTCCTAAAAAACATCGTTTAGGACCTCAAAACGGCTATGGAAGTTTAGGACCCGAAAAACTGCTAAAAATAGTAAATTGTGCTACAATTAAGGAAACTGAATAGTTGAAAGAAACATTGGTGGGGTTCCAAGTGGACTTGGTGGGTGGCAACCAATATCCACTTGGATCATAACTTCCCTAATTACATTTGCAGAATCAAAGAATTACAAAGCAAATAATACCAAAATAATTATGGTGTTGGAATCAAAAGGAAAGTATGTGTCAAAAAATCAATGAAAGGAACTTCAAAACAATCATAAAAAATCTTGATCAATGAAAGAAGGAAAAGTAGATATATGAGACTAAATTTCAGTGCATTCATAAGATAGAGAAATAATTAGGTTGTGAAGTGCATTTGTCTTTGTTACAAGTTTTCCTTCTTGGTCTGAATTATCGTTCCTGCACCACAACAACGTTTGTGTACTAGAATAGAGTTCTTGCACTGGAACGATATTCCTGTACTAAAACGATGTTTCTGTACCAGAAGTATGTTTTGTTCCTACACTGAGTATTTTGGTTTTCATAAAAGAATTCTAGGTTCCTATACTAGGGTACTCTGTTCCTGTACCAGGGTATCAATTCCTATACCGAAATAGAGATTTATGTACTAAGAAATCAATATTCATGTAATAAGCTCCCAAACCACTTGCATGAAATGTAAAGTGTGCTAACTAGAAATTAACTTGCAAGGAAAACTAGAGTAGAGAAATAATTGCATATAAAAAAGACTCCTTATCTAATCATTCATTTGAAAGTGAAAAGTACTTTGAAAGCCATAGGAAATCTCCAGTGCAACAGAAAATTCTTCACGTGAAAATGATCATCCACTCTAAATACAAAACACTCTTCTTTCCTAGATGATTGTCATGAAATTAACCAAATCCACACTTTTATTGAATAAAGGTTTTAGTTCAAAGGTCCCTTCACCAAATTCCAGTCTTGAAATGAACTATTCCCACAAGAGATTAAGCATAAACACATATCCTCATTATATAGACAACATTTCAATAGCGCTTAGGAAAATGCAAGTAAATCAACCCTAAGTTAAAGAAAATGCACTTGCATAAAACACATTTTCATACTAAGGAATGAAACACATTTACATACTAAGGAATGAAACACATTTACATAAGGAAAATAAATCCACTTGCAGAAATAAATACACTGGCAGAACCAACCCTCATTTGCAGAAATGAAGCACAATGGTGCAAGCAAATCGAAACACACTTTTTTCATAAAGGAAACTACTGATTAAAGGAAAGAAATGTTATTCAATCTTTAGTAAATGAACACACCCACACCTTCACACCTTAGATCCGAGTCACACAATTTATGAAGGAAGTGAAGATCTATTAGCTAAATAAAAGAAATGAAATACTTCTTGCTCAAACCTTGCATACGAAAATATATCTAACACACTTTACGAAAGAGGGAGAACGAGCTGGGTTAGTTGGGCCCTAGCCAACCAGCTTGTCTCCTTGTTGCAAGATTTGGAAAATCAACTACTCAAATAACACATCACATAAAATATTGAACCAAGAAATAAATAGCTAGCATAACTCCTTGTATTAAACTTAGTAACTGCAAATTTACATCGTGAATATCCGGATCCAGTCCAGAAGTATTGTGATACAAAAAGTTACAATATATGCCAAAATTTCACCAACGTATCGCTACCTAGTTCTACTAGAAACCCTCATTAAATACATATCGTTTGGCTCATGGCCACAATAGAAATCAAAACAAAAGTATAATCTTGGCTTTTAGCTCTTTGACAAAAAGACTAAATCAAGGGTATTTGGTCGAAACCATGGCCTCCATATCTCATATTTTCCTCATGTTCCAATCCCAACAGAATGCTATTGATCTTTTGGTGAGGAATGTGTGCGAATTTCCAAACTGGAGTAGACATTGGCGGTAAACTGTGTTGATGCTGCCAACTATCGTGAGTATAAGAACGCAGATGGTACAAGAATAATCTTGCACCAACCCCATCTTACACATCGATTAGTACTTTCTCTCTATCAAAATACTTTAGGAAAGAAAACATGTAAGTTGCAAAGGAAAATAAACTATTTAATATTTTTAATTAGTAATTAAGCTCATATAACCCTTAATAACAAAAATCATGAAGGTAGTGCAGGAATAAGTGCAAGGGTTAGAAGAAGTGCAGGAATAAATAGGTTTCAAGGGTAAAATATAGGGATTATTTAGTGTGTCTGGATAAAGTGGTGGTTAAAAATAAGGCAATTCTGATGACCAACATCCTCACATCCCCATTTGGTTGTGTGTCCTCACACAACCTTACCTTCTGCAAAAAAACTAGCATGGAGGACTCCCTTAAATCCTGAATTTGAATATTATTCCCGTCTTCACAACCCTTGAATTTTTACTACGAGCCTTCTTGAGTTGTTTCATCACTTTCCTAAGGAGAATGCAACACTTAAATTCTCGAAATTTCCATACCTTTTCTTGTTGCTTCCTCTCTCATAGCTCTTCCATTAATTCAACATTCCTGCTCTACTGGTTCAACGCTTCAAGTCTATAAATTTTTTGTTTCAATTCTTCGACCTAGTTGTGCATATAGAAAGCAGGGTCTTCCTTATTGGGTTCTTCCTGTATCACGGTCCCTTCAGAAACCGACTCATGAAAAGTACCAATGTCATTGAAGGCAATCCCACATTGTGTTTCTATACTCTAAGGAATAGTACACTTAGTATGATCCAGTGCTGGCTCCAAACATGTGCCATAACTGCTCACAATTTCACTGGTTTCTTTGCAATTCTGAAGAGAACCAAACAAGAAATTTTAGAAGATATTTGAGGGAGTTCACGATCAACTGCATGCCCCTATATCAACATTCTCCAACAATCATGCCTTAATTATGAGGAATTCAATCTTGAAAAGGCTACAAATGCAAGCATAATCTCAACGTACATAGGATAATGATGATTGGTAGAGGCAGCGGTCATGGGAAGGATTTTGTTATCAAAACAACACAAGGTATTATATGGTATCAGGTTGATCATTAATTATTGACAGGCTCAAGGGTGAACGTTAGATCATGAAAAGATTTCGTACATATCCCCACTCACATCATGATTTCGCATAGGGTGTATACAACACTTAGATTTAGGTAAGATTTAATATATAAAATTCCTTTGTACTTTAAGAATGTCTTTCCTATTAAGTAATGATAAAAAAAAAGTCTAATAGAATGTAAAAATGTTATCTCATGTTATGATTCAAACTAATGCACCCATTTATGCCTGCAACAAGGTTCCTGCACCAAACAAAATCCCTGTTCCTCGACCATCATTTCTATACTAGGCACGCATTCCTGGACTGCAACACACATTCTTGTACCAAGGAGTCCTGTGATTCCTGCACTAAAATACTCTTTCCTGCACTCAGGAATATTGATGTTTCTACACTGAAATATATATCCTGTACTCAGAAGTGCACAACAATGCATATTCCTGCACCAAGGATTCTGAGGTCCCAGCACTGAGATATGCATTCTTGTACTAGGGAACATTGTTATTCTTGCACTCAAAAAGTGTTGCGCATATCTCAAAAAGAAGTCTCTAATAAAAATATAATATACAGGTTGAATCTGAAAAGTTTGCAGAGTTTCAAAGGATTTTTATTCGCCATCTCTTAGTATTATCATTGTCTTTCTAATTTGATCCATGCATTCTTTAATAGATCCCGCAATCTCGTTCATGAGGGAAGAAAGAAGCGGGACAGGGGTGAATTTTAAGAATGGGAAGGAAATCATCAAAGATTTCAAGAGTGAGACCAAACCAAGAAGGACATAAGGAGAAGGGATAGGGAAAAAAAGTTCAGGGAAAAAGAGGGAAAATAATGAAATCGGATAGGGAAAATCTCCTTTTGAAGAAAGGGATGGTCAACCTCAATAAGGCAAAAAAACAAGAATTGTAGAGGGAAATTTGTGAAAAAGGAATGAGAAGAAAGGTATAATGTCACCTCAAATCCTACCATATAGTGTTGAACCAAAATAATTGTAATGGCAATTGAGTGTTCCTTACATAATATTTTTCCTGTTAGCTGTCCCAAACTTGGATAAGGGCTTGGTTCTTACACAAAGAAACTAAAAACCTACTTCTTCTCGGTGACAATCAACATATATGAAGATCAAGCAACATTCCCATTTTATTAAAAATCGATCCTCCTGCCAGCATGCTAGTTTTCAAGCTGATCCTTATGTGATCATGCCAGTAAACTGATTTTCACAACCATAGGCAAAATATTTTTTTTTTCTTTTTCTTTTTGTTATTTTTTTTAGATTTTATTGTTATTTTATTTTATTTATGGAAAAGGAAGAATATGATTTGCAATAGGTTTGCACAACCACCTACCAACTTTAGTTCATATTGTTGTTGTACTTGCTGCATAAAATCTTCCTTTGTGAGGGGCTGCAAATATGCTTTAAGTCTATTCCCGTTCATAAGGAATACTATTTCTCACCCATCAATAGTTTTAATTTCTACTTCCCTTTTCATAAACTTTAATCACTTCATAAGGTATCATCCATCGTGTATGGAATTTTCCTTTAAAATGTTTAAATTTAGAGTCATAAAGGAGTACCCAATCACCTGGTTGGAACTGCTTCTCTTTGATCAACTTGTCATGCCACTTCCCGCACTGTTGTTTCACTAACACATTCTGTTGAACTATATTTCTTCAGAATTGATCTAACTCGTTTAAATGCAATAAACGTGGCTACTGTGCTTTTGAGAGGTCTAACCCAAATTGGACTATAGTTTGAAATTTTTTTATCTGGAACTCAATCAGCAAAAGGAGTTGTTGTCCGTATACCAACTAATATGGTGTATGCCCCATACTATTCCTCCAGGTGGTTCGATAAGCCCATAAGGCTTCAGGCAACCTGTCAGCCAAATCCTTTCTATACAGATTTACTGTTTTGGTAAGGATGGATTTGATCACCTTGTTGGTCGACTCCACCTGGCCATTTTCTTGCAAGTGATATGGTGTAGATTTCTTGTACCGAATTGTGTATTGATCCATAATACCCTGAACTAGATTAGATACAAAATGCAGTCCATTATCAGTAATAATCTCTCTAGGAACACCAAATCTAGTAAAAATTTCATTAAACAAAAATTCAACAACAACTTTTTCAGTAGCGAAAGAAACAGTTTTAGCCTCTACTCATTTTGTAACAAAATCTGTACAAACCAAAATATGTTTTTTTATTCAAAAACGTTGGATTTATAGGTCCTACAAAATCAATAGCCCATTTTTCAAAGGGCTCAATCATAACCTGAGGATATAAAGGTAATTCATTGGCTTGGACAGACTAACCCATTTTCTAATAGTTATCACATCACTTGACATATTGTTTGGAATCCTTAAACAAGGAAGGCCAAAAATAGCCAGCTCGTAAAATCCAATATGCAGTTCTCTTGTTAGCAAAATGGGCCCCACAAGGTTCATCATGAACATATTTCAAAATGTCAAACACTACTTCCTCTCTTACACATATATGAATAATGAGATCTAGTCCAGTGTAAAAGAGGTCCTCTTGGATCTAGGAATATGAAGCACTCTTCTATATAATATTCCACTTTTCATGAGCAGATAAGTGAAGTGATGTTTTTATGGTGACTAAATAATTAGCTATGTCAGCAAACCACAGGGATTTTTTTGACACAACAAAAATATGTTCATCAGGGAAGTCATCATCAACAGGAATTACTTCACCAAGATTATTCAATCTAGAAAGATAATTAGCTACAACGCTAGATTTTCCTGGTCTATCAATAATAATAACATTAAATTCCTGTAACAAAAGTAACCACTTGGTCACTCTACCACTAGTCAATGGTTCATTCATCAAATATTTTATAGCAGAATGGTCAATGTGTACAAAAACTTCATATCATGTAATATAGTGTATGAATTTATTAATAGCAAAAATTATGGCTAAAAACTCCTTCTCAGTTACTATGTAGTTTAGCTCGACAGGTTAAAAGTTTTTACTGATGAATTAAATAGCATAGGATTGTTGGTTTTCTTCCTATCCTAAAGTTGTGCCAATAGCAGTATCTGAGGCATCAGAGGAAATATGAAATGGAAGGGACTAGTTAGGCCCTCTCAAAACTCATGCCTGTACTAACTTTTCCTTTAATGTCTCAAAATACTGTTGGCAAGATGTGGACCAAGGGAAATCACTATCCTTAGCTAATAATCAGAAAAGGTGGTATCTATCCTAGAAACATTCTCAATGAATCTCTGGTAATAGGACACATATCCTGGGAATCCTCTCACTTCCCTTTGCGTTTTGGGTGCAAGAAGACACAAAATAACTTCTACTTTATCCAGGTCTACCTAGATAGCTTTGTCAGAAATCAAATGACCAAGAACTACTCCTGCTTTGCACATCAATCTACATTTTTTATCACTCAAAGAAAGGTGGGCTTCTTGGCAAAGAAAAAGCATTTTTTTCTAAGTTTTTGAGGGCTTCTTGGAATGAATTACCAAATATTGAAAAATCATCCATGTAAATTTCTACAAACTCGAGGTCAGCAAAAATAGCCAACACTTCTGTTTGAAAGGTCGCTGGGGCATTACATAGCCCAAAGGGAAGCACTCAGTAGGCAAATCCCCCCCATGGGCATGTGAATGGCACAAACTTTTTTATATACAAATTTGAATGGCACACAAGTAAGTAAGTTGGTGGTTACTGGATCCTACCAACAACAAATTGATGGTGTAAATTTCAAAGTGCCCCCCTCCTTCCCAAACCCCCCCCCCCCCCACATGCTTGTTATTTAATGGAGGAAGGGGGGGGTGGGTTGTGGGGGTGAAAATAAATTTTGGTTATGTGGCACATTTAGGTGAACACTGTGGGCCTTTGTATTAAACTGAATAAGTTACAACTTAATGCATTTAGGACCCCCTCCACATTTTTATTATCAAAACCACCATACAATTTCAACGCAGGGTTTATAGTGGAGCTTGAAATCGGAAAGGAGAAAAAATTGCTATTATTTTTCCCACCAATGCTTCAACTACCATAGGGATAATGGTCGAGTCAGGATTACGATTTCATATTTTTTTGATGGAAGTGATAAATCTGTAAATATATCAATCATGCGAAGAGTTGTTGTTGAGGCCAATATAAGATTTCCATTTGTGTGTTATTATTCCCTTGAAAACAATTCCAATATGATAATATCTTTCAAATAAACTTTCAAAAATATCATATTTCCTAGTGTTAGTTTCCTCTGTAAAAAGTCAACTGGGATTATAAAAGAATAGGTTGGATGGTTTCTACTTTTTATTTTTAAAAGGAGTTCAAAGAATAAGGCTATTGTTTTCATCCATGATTAGGTTCTCAACAATGTTGTTGTTTTGGTTGTAAAGGGAGTTTGGATGATTAAATTTCTTTGGGCACCCTCAAATCAACTATCTAGAAGTATTCCTATTGAGTTAGGAAAACTAAAGAGCTTGCAAGTTCTCTATCTATAATCCACTGTATTGTATGGATTGGAATTTTATGATCTCGGTTGAACGAAAGAGTGAATGGTGATCATGGAATTATGCGAGGAATGATTTGGTCGATATTTTGGAGAGCATAGGTGCCCTATCATGAAGAATTTCCCAAGCTACATATGAAAAAAAAATATTACACTTTCAATGAGTTAGGCCTTAGAATTAGTAGACACAAATGACTGCAAGATGTGATCAAAAATCAAATTTCGCACTATTTTCTAGGAAGTGAATTTCAGGCTCATTTTCTAGGAAAATGGAGATGAAATTCAAAAATCCACAATATGGATAATTTGTAGGATGGTCCTAATTGGGAGACACAAAAATTATTGTGAAATTGTGAAGGGTTTGAGGTATTTCATTTTTATAAAGGGTATGTGTTCAAATTTCATGAACGGCCAAACTGGAAAAACATCCAATAAATGTTTGTGAGAATGACCATAATTATAATATTAGGAGGACTCATTGTTGGAGTTTCAGGCATATTTTCATAGCCTTCGCTCTTCTAGGATCATTGTATGTAGCATACATTATAATTAGAGAAAATTTTGGAGCTCAATATTTTTTAGTGTATATTTTTATCTCAGATCTATTTGGTCTTAAATATTATGTTATTATTTATAATTTTGGAGTGATGGCGAGCCCACTAAGATCGTATCTTATGTTTATCATTATGATTCTTGTGACCCTTGTTGTGACTTTAATATTATTTGTTCTTTTATTTGAGAAAGAAACAATTTTACAAAGGTGATATATATGCTAAGTGATATATATGGATCTAGAGTATGTTTTCTTGCGTGGAAAGATTGAACGAAAATGATCAATTCTAGTGAGCCTAATCCCCTAAAAAGTATTATAAAGGACATGTGCAGTGTGAATTGGTCAAATATACCTCACTATGTATCAGTTAGAGTATACTACGGTGAAAGGAGAATAAACTCCCAGAGTGAACAAGCATTTCAATTCTACAGAGTTGATTCACATATTTTAAATTTCACTTCTAATGTGATATGAGAAGTATTTCTAGGATCAGAGGTCCTTATGCATATTATTAAGAACTGTATATGAATGCATATATTATGGTGCTTCATAAATATTAGCGAAGATTTATTCAGGTCTGGTGACAACCATGATAGTCCATTTAAAGGAAATAGAAAAACCTTTATGAAGTTGCTTAAGGTGGTTTCTTCCTAATGGGGTTGAATAGGAAATGGATGGACTATAACAAAGAACTATAGATGATTTGAGACATCCTAATAATCACAGGTAGATTAGTGTTTGGGAAAGAGGAACAATCACAATCTCTCACATCTATAGTTGCGCTTACTTCTCTTGGATGCTCATATAACAACATGGCAGTGCTTGTATCACTTGGATAACATAGGATGAAAACACTAGGGATGGAAATTGCATACACCTTGGTGACTGGAGTAAATTCAAATCATTCAATTTAGAATATGTAGGTTTGGTTCTTCTAGAAGAAAATAGTTCTTGACCAAGAGAATGGAAGGGTTCCCTGAAGCAATGGAAAATCCAGAGGCTCTTGTTTGACAATTTTTTAATGCAATCAGGGATGTTGGCATTCATGTGGCTATTGAAAATGGTTTTCTGTGTTTTAATAGAGATGGGTACAATAAGAGAATGCAAAACCAATGACTGATCATGATGAGAAACATTTGGTTTCCTTCACATAGTTAAGGTTTAACCTTACATCGATGAAGAAATACATTCGAATGAATTGGAATTTTTTGTGAAGCATATGCATGGGAAAGCTTGATTGTGTTTTCATGACATATTCTATGTTAGGTCCCTATAATACTAGTGATGCCCCCATTAATATTGTAGTTTTATCCCTTATTAATATTGTTGTGCCCCTATTATCCCCATATTTTTATTACTGTGCCCCATAGAATCCCTCTATTGTTATTTTTGTGTCTTTATATTATTATTGTTAGGTCAGCTTGGTTATATTGGGACCCCTTAGACTCTTATATATAAAAAGGAGGTTTTGTTATTTGAATCATCCAAGAATTTTTCATTTATGTAATGTAAAGGAGGTTTCCCCCTCTAAGAGGCTAAATTCTAAGGCATTGATCTATCTTTTCTATCTTTTTGTGAGCTGGTTTCATAACATTTGGTATCAGAGCTTTGGATTCTAGGGTTTTGCTGCTCCAAACAGGTCATCGTGGAATTTTTGCTATAACCTTTTTTTGCAATGTTTCAGAAGCGAAAAAAAAAACCCATTTGAGAGAAAATCACACTAAACCTCGGGTCTAAATTTCAAAGCTTTTCGCTCTACATTTACGGAGATATGATCTGAGGAATTTGGTATTTTTGCAAACTCCTGAATTACATTCCAAACAGGTGACTTGGGGAAAATCATCATAACTTTCTCTCTGAGCATCTGATTGAAATTTTTAAGAAGTTATAGGAAGAGGACAGACTTTAGTTTCTTGAATATATTTTTCAAAGCCAAAGGCCAAAACAGTGACACGTGGCACTTCATACAAGTTCGCTCTTCTAGAAAGGTCTATAATTAGGTCATCTTGGGAGATTGTGCATAACTCTTTCTTGGAGAATCCGAGGATGCAGAGGGCTACTATAGGTCACAATTTTAGAACTAGATGATTTGAAATTACAGAGATACATCAGATTCAATATCAAGCTCCTACAAAGTGAAAAAAGGTGTGTAGTTTTTTTTTAAATCTTTGCATAAGCTTGGTTTGAAAAATTAGTTTGAAGGAATTCAAAGGGAATAGTAAAGAATTATTATCGGTAATTGATGCCCCGAGGAAAGAAAATGCAAACACCTAGTAAGAAACCTAAAAGCTCTAGCA
>APFE031295054.1:24093-47022 GCA_000404065.3 Pinus taeda
AGCATTGATTGATTGTTGCTAGACCCCTTTTGGGCTAGTAGGGATCGCCTCTATCCATAGAGGGGATTTACCTCTCCAACAATTTGGCGACTCCGCTGGGGAGCGTTGCTTGTGTCTTTTGTTGTTCATCCTTGTTTTGAGTTTGATTGTCACTCTCTTGTCAAATATTGGGGATTAGTTCTCTGTTTTTGGTTTCCTGGTTCACTCTGGGAAATGCTTTAATTGTTTTAAAAGGATGTTGCCTTGGTTTGGGAGTTTTTGGTTCGATTTTGCTTGTTTTTTAGCCTCAGCGCGGTTTATTTCAGAACAGTCGCGCTGACATCGCACATCTATTTCTTTGGTTCCACTGTCATCGCACTTATACATTTAACAGTCGCGCTGACCTTGTTTTCGGGCCAACGCCCTTAATCCGTGTCCTTCTGCGCTGACAACGCAAAGTTGCTACGTGCGTTGTCTGGTCATCGCTTTGTTGCTGAGGGTCACCCGCGCTGATCTTGTAGAATTCATTTTTGTCCAAATTTGCCTCCTGAACCTGTTGGTTTGACTGTCCCCTACTCTTGCCACTTGGTTTATGAATTGTTTTGTTTTGCCTGAACTGTGACATACTTGCTTGCGAAGTCTTGTTCCACAAGGTTTCGTTTATTACTTATTTTTCGGTTTTGCGAAGCCTTCCTTTTCGCTTTCGTTGCTTGGTTTGCATTTTGCCTTAACTTTTACAGTTGCTGGAGTGTGTTGGATCATTGTTTGACTAGTTTTGAACTCCCATCCTCCGGGTGTTTGCTCTTCTCTATTGATTTCGCACTCAAGCCCTAGGGAATCTAGTGGCCCTGTGTGTGTCAAGCCTTCCGTTTGGGATCTTGTGTTCTTGTTTGACCAGCCAACTTTAGATTTGCTTTTCACATTTGCTCAGTGATTGTTGAAAGTGTTTTGGTTGTGTTCCAAGCGATTTGAATTCCTTTTTGTCTTGTTGAGCTTAGATCATGTAGCTCATAAGCCTTTGTTTTTCCTTTGATTTGGAAAACTGGTTTTAGTGTCTTGGAAACTTTCTTGTGGTTGCATTGAGTGATTTTAGTTCATCTTGCTTGGTGTAGCTGTCTTTCAAAATCATTTTAAACATTTTGTGCCATTGAAAAGAAAATCAAACTAGTATCTTTTGCATCCAATAGTTTAAAGGGAAAAGAACATTTCGGGGATTTGCATTTTCAAAAGAAAAGTTTTGTTTCCTTGCCATTAGTTGCATTAGGTTGTTTGATTGCTTGAGTTCGTTTTGTTTGATTGAAAAATTCCTAACCTCCTCATAGTTAGAATTCATCGAACAAAATGATGTTCTTCGGCATGTAGTTTGCATTTAAGTAATTCTAAGAGATCATACGGTAAGACCTGAAATCAAAACTTAATTCAAGATCAACCGTAAAATAAACCAAATTTATCTAAAAACGAATTGGAACTTAACGCAAATATCTAGAGGTCTAGGCTAGAGACGTGCTCCGGCGTCGTAAAACCTAGTCACTCTTGCTTTCGCATTAAGGTTGGGTGATTCCTCCTGGTGTGATTCAATTGTGGTCTAGCACGGATTTGTGCTCCTACATACCGTCGCGTATATATGGGGAGACTCCACTAGGTTTACATCCTTCATCCATAGGAAGCCGAGTATGCCTCCTTGTGAACCGTAACGCACCGAACACAGCATTCAGGAAGATTGACTGCAGTACGGAAAGTCCTTGGTTCTCATTACGATTGCCAAGGTGTATAAGCAGTTTTACGGGTTGCTTGGTAAACCTTTTGCTTAGAATCTCCAGAGCAGTCACTTTTGATCCTTTTCGAACTCCCTAAAAGAAAAGGTGTAAGTGAGCGTCTTGTCACTTCGTGTTCATTAAACATTCGAAGGAGATAGAGTCATATTTTCGTCCTTTTCTCGACTCTCGAAACATGAAAAGGTCAAGTTCAGTTCCTGTGTCTTAAAATTTATTTGGCTACGATAACATTACCTGGTTAGATCTTGTGTGCGTTTAGTTTTGAGTAGGTTTTATCATTAGCTTGCTTAGGGTCTTTGTTTGGTCATCCTGGCGGATCCATCAACTCCGTCTTCTATCCCAAGTGACGAAGGGTCTTCATCTTCTGTTGCCCCTGAAACTTTGGTCTGTGACGCTCTTCCCATTGTTCCGAGCATCCAACTGTTGAATTATCGAGCTCCAGAGGACGATTTCTACGAGTTCTTTTACAACCCTATTTGGGAGCCCTCTGACGAGGATTTTCCTGCCACTCCTGTCGATGCTCCATCTCTGATGGCTTCTTCCGATATGGGCGACACTTCTCCTGTGTCGAGTGGCCCGTCCGTCATGTCGAGTATAGATACTCCCATTCCGGCGACATCCCCCATCATCTCTACGCCCTACACCATTACGCCTTTGGGTGTCACAGTGCCGGCGCGATATAGATCGTTGAGGGATGCTATGAACTCGGCAGCTTCCTCTTCCGTTTGGGATCAAAACATCGTCCCTACCACAGGACCGTTTGTTTCCGAAGTCCATCATAATGCTGTTATAGCAGTCCCATCCAACCCGACCGTTTGTGTCGCGGTGTCAATTCCAGTTGTTAGCACTGTCACAGCATCATCTGCTGTCACTTCTGCCGCAGGCCCATCTCGGGGTCCAACGCAAAGTGGTCAACCGTCACCTGCTTCTAGAGTTGTGCACCCCGCAAGTGGTGATCCTCCTGCTTCCGATCATATGACGGCAGAGGAGGCATATTTTCAGTACTTGCGTAATGTCCAGAACCCAGATGGGCAAGGCCCGTATTATGATCCTGAGAATCATTATTTGTTTACCTCCTTGCCTGAAATACCTTATGATGAGATTTGCGTTCCATTGAACGTGGCTTGGGGTACCACCGGCTATGGTGGCGGCCAATACCATCCGCGACAAGGACAGCAAGGACCACCCTACCAGGGTCAACAGCCCTACGTGCAGCCTAATCATGGGCAGCAGTATACTGGCCCAAATTACCCAGGTCAACAGGGAGGCCCACAAGGACAACCCAATCAGGGACAACCTTTGGTCTCTAGTGGTCCAGCTTTTACATATCTTGGGCAACCTTCTGGTAACCCGGGACAACCCAATGCTCAACAAGGTCAACCTGGTACCCAGCAAGGCTACCCTTCGGGGCAACCTTATGGGAACCAGCGACCACCTTATGGACAGCAAGGTCAACCCGTAAACCAGCAAGGAAACCCTTCTGGGCAAGGGGGCCAGCCTTACGTATAGCAAGGCCAGCCTACCGCTCAGCAACCATCTGGTCAACAAGGACAAACCTCGGTTGCGCAAGCGCAGCCCCTCACTCAGCAAGCTCGACCTTCTGGGCGAACGGGGCTGTCTCAAGTCCGACCAGGACAACCTTCTGGCCAGACGGCTCAGCATGCAGGCGGGTACCAATCCCGACCTCCTCTTTCAGGTGGGTATCAATCCCACCTCCTTACTCAGGTGGGTACCAATCCCAACCTCCATACTCTGGCGGGTATCAATCCCAGCCTCCGTATTCGGGCAGGTATCAATCCCAGCCTCCCTATTCTGGCGGGTATCAATCCCAGCCTCCTTATTCTGGCGGGTATCAATCCCAGCCTCCTTATTCAGGTGGGTATCAGGCCCAACCTCCTTATTCGGGTGGGTACCAATCCCAACCCCAGCATTCAGGTGGGTATCAATCCCAATCTTGTCATCAAATTCCGCCTGGTTCCTAGGCTCAGTACGGATACCAGCAACCCCAGGGGAAAAATCAATATATCCCGTACCAAAATTACCAACAGCCGCAGGGTAATCCTTATCCAAATTATCAACAACCTGCTAGCCAGTATGGTAACTAATGGGGTGCTGGGGGGCAGAATTAGCAACTCGGTTCTGGAAACAACCCTTATGGACAAAATCCTTCTGGACAAGGCCCTTACGGACCTGGTCCATCGGGACAAGGACAGTGGGGGCAACCAGGAGCTGGATGGAATTCTGGTTCTACCTTGTATCCGGCACAAATGTCTTTTAATCCGTAGCTACCATTTTTAGCGACGTTGGAATTGCCCGATGTATCGAAGTTAACGAACGATCCCATTCTACACGATCCACAATGGCCACCAGTTCCAACCAAAATACCTAGTGACTGTTCCAAATTTGATGGGAAGGCCGGAGAGGACCCTCAGGCTCATGTGATGACGTATCACTTATGGTGTTTGTCAAATTCATGGCTCAATGACTCGATCCGGCTTCGCCTCTTTCACAGGACCCTCACTGGTTCGGCAGCTAAATGGTATATCGAATTGGCCCGTGCATCATTTCATGATTTCAATTCGTTGGCTATGGCATTTTTGAATCACTTTCAGTTACCCATTCGGTACGAGACAGGGACTCACCTCCTCACGTCTCTTAAGCAGGATACTGCTACGCATATCTTCGATCATATTCATGAATGGAGAAGTCGTCGAAGGTTAATCAAGTTCTTGATCCCTGATTTTCTCCTCATCAACTGGTTCACGACCTCCTTTGTCCCCAAGATTGCACGGGACATTGCTATGGGGGCCTGCGTAACTGAAGAGCAAGCGATCGCGTGCGCTCAGTACCTAGACTTAGTTTAATCTCAGTCTGGTACTTTGTATGATTATTTGCCAGACGCCCGTAGACCCGGTACATCCAAGGCTCTGCCCAAGCCATCTGTCGATGGAGTCATTGGCTCTGTAAACGAGGCCTCTAAAAAATCATCCAACCCTGGGAAGCAAAATTCAAGTACATCCAACGAAAACACTTCCCAAGGTGTTGTAATTTCTGGTAACACCTTTGAGGTCAATGCCGTTCAGTCCACCACGGCAGGAAAGACCTCGAAAGGAAAAAAAAAGGAAAAGGGGAAAGGGAAGAATAAGTCTGATCAACCCAAGCAGGAATCCTCTAAACCTCCCGCCGAGGAAGGAGCTAAACGCAAACCTAAGTATCCTTGCCTCATTTGTGAGGAAGATCACTACACTAAGGACTGCCCTAGGTGGTCCGAAGTTAGTCGTTTGTTGAAAAGTGCTCCTGGGGTCCCTGCGGTTCTGAAAGAACCCTTTCCCTCTCAGCAAACCCAGATGGTGGCTGATCCTTCTTCATCTTCTCCCTTCGGTTCCCAGGTCTTCATGGATGGAACTATTCCTATTCATGTAACATCCGAGCTAAGGAATATCCGTCGTCCGCCGGGAAGGAGCCAAAGGTTCCCTCAAGTGCTCCTTCATCCAGCTCTAGTCCTCTCCATATCAAGAGACCGAGTACTGAGACGACAATCTGACCCCCTCCCAAAGGGGTACTCAGGAGGTCTTCTTATAACCCGAATGCTCGCGTTGCCCAGCATTATAGCATCGTGGAGGACTTAGCGCAGGCTCCATCTACTATGTCCGCCTTAGAGGTCCTTCAGAGCTACCCCCCCCAGAGGAAGTCCCTGCTATCGGCCATCGATGGCATCGACCCAGCGGACTCAGATTTAATCACCTTCGACCTCGAGAGCCATGTTCCTCGACTACCTCATCAGATAGCTTTCCTCATTCAAGTCATCATCAATTCTAAAACAATCCCTCGTACAGTCATTGATGAGGGTGCCTCAACCTGTATTATGTCTATTGCATGTTGGAAAGCCATCGGGTCTCCGACGTTGAGTCAGTCCCTAACGACCTTGGAAGCATTCGACGGGAGAGAATCTCGACCGTATGGTATCCTTCAACGGCTATCGATTACCTTAGAAGGGAAGACTGTAGAAGTAGAAGTCGAGGTTGTGGACGCAAATCTCACATATAACCTCCTTATGGGCCGGAGCTGGACGTACGCTATGCGTGCTGTGGCTTCATCCCTCTTCCGTGTCATTCGTTTCCCCCATCAAGGGAAAATTGTCACGGTCAACCATCTTTCGTTCTTCGCTTCCTCTTCTGAGGGAAACGTACCATTCGTTGAGCATACCTCTATTCCGTTTGAGAGTGTGGGAGCCGGGCTCTTCAAAGAACCCGCCCTTATGGGAGTTTTTTCCCTCCCACCTCCGAACCTTGCTTCACTAGCTTTGGTCTCAACTCGCTCTAATCCTTCATCGCACTCTGTTGCAACCCTCGGTCCCTCCGCCCATGGGGGCACTGATCCTCTAGCTTGTAAACCCCGCTCGGCCGGGGGGCATGGGCAGATCATCGGTTCCGTTGATCATTTTATACAACAGGCCGAGCGATGCTTACATTATCTAGGCCGGTTATGCATCAGTGCGATAAGGCGAAGCCCTGAAAAGGGTTTGACTTGACATGAGTATCGTGCGAGCTCTTTTTATTTTTTACATGCATATGCTTTTTTACAGTGTGTTTAGTGTGTGTGTGTGTTCATTTGATTTTTTTCTTAGTGCATCGGCGTGATAGCCACTTATTGTGTCTTTTGCTTCTGAACAGATGTCTGGATCACCTTACGTTGGTTTCGCTCATGGTGCTTCCCGCAGTACTCGCAATCTGTCATCTGCGGCATGGGTTATCTACGATCCGCATGGTCAGTTAGTAGATATTCAAGGTGTGTGTATAGGTTGCACAACCAACAATGTAGCTGAATATAGTGCTGTAATTGAATTATTAGCTGAGGCGATTAACCTTGGAATCTGCTCATTGGTTGTAAACCTAGATTCGCAGCTTGTAGTCCACCAGCTCAACGGACGATATTCCGTCAGAGATCATCATATCTTAAGGTTGTATTTACGTGTTAAGTTATTGGAAAGAGATTTTGATTAGATTAGTTATCATCACATTCCAAGAAGACTTAATGCTGTAACTGATGCATTGGCTAATTATGTATTAGATAGACATTTGCGAAATATGTAAATTAATAAAACATGAGAAGCATAAGATACAATAAAAACACCATGTATATATATATATATCATGTGGCGCACTAAGGCGCTCGAAAAATAAGTGTACATGTCTAAATAAAGCCGGTATCCTCAGTACATCTGAGACTTACGTCTCTCAAAAACAACAGTGGAAAATAAAACCTAGGGGTCTACTACGGTAGGTTATGCTCTCTATAGCACGCCACCGCTCGTGCCACCCGCCTCAAAAGGTGGTGCATCCTGGGTTCTACACCCACTGTATGGATCTGTGCAGCTAGGGGGACCTCCTCGATCCCCTGGTAATCTGGGACTCCTGCCAGTAAGCCCTCAAGGTTGTGTACCACAGTCTCTGTCAGGTCGCCTGCTGTAGGAGCTAAGGCCAAGATCGCAATGCCTTGCCTCTCTCTCCGTGCCTCCGGGGCCAGGCCAAGGGGTCTCATAGGTCCCACATCTGCACAACATAGCATTTATTAGGACATGTACATGAAAAAATTCAAAAACATTACAAAAGATAAAAAAATCAAAAAGAGATCAAGTGTTTTACCTCCATCATCCCACTGCTCTCCTGCAGGCAGTGGCATGTCGGGATCACCACGGAAGTCGATACCGGCATATGGCCAATCCTCGACAAAGATAACCTGGCGATCTAGCCACTCTCGGAAGAAGACGCCCCACGATACTGAGCGACCGCCACCTCCGCGTGGCATGACTCGGGCCCATTTGGTGGCCCTCGCCTCTCGTGGACTGTTAGGCAGATCCACCACCATGGTCTGCAGCTGAAGGGCTGGCACCCACTCAAACATGAGCGGGATTAGGAGCGATCCGTAGCCAAACTGCTTCGACTCTCCATGTCGGTAGTTGCTCAATTGTCTCTTCATGCTGTTTGTCAAAACTGCTGCCCAGTTGAAAACTGTGGGCTTTAAGCACTCGAGAGCTAGCAATATGTTGGCCTTTGAGGTCTCATGGTTGGCCAGACTGCCTGCTGCCCACGTCACTAGAAAGAGTATAGTGCGAAGGACTATGTCACCAGCACCCACTGATGGAATTCTTGCTTTCCCGCTCCATGTCTTCTGTGCCTGTGGGCACACTCGGGCCATGAGTTGGTCGAGCGTCTCGCCGCTAGGTCGCTGCCCCTCCAGGATGGGCATCACACCTCGGCGAGACAATCCAGTCAAAAAATAGATATCTGAGGAGTCAAACTCTATGTCACGGCCTCGGATCGTAAATTTCCCATCCACTGGGTTCCAGGCTCTGATCAAGAGCTCTAGGAGGTCTGGCTGAGCCCTTAAGCGTGGAGTGAGAAAGAATTTGAGCAAACCGCATGCCCGCATTGCATTTCGGCATCTGGAATCAGCTAAAGTGGCCATATCTTCATTATCATGGGCCCTCTCTTGCCACACAAAGGCCATTGTGTCCTGCATGATCACCCAAAAGCATTAGGTTGCGAATCATTGAAGATTACCCATTGAAATTCTTAAAAGTTGATTTTCACGGCGCTAGCGCGACTGCTTCTAAAATAGCCGCGTTGATAATGGCGGCCCTTTGTATTTTTCTCTGGGTCAGCGTGGAAGAACACAGGTTTTCCACGCTGACTCGGAAAGTGGTGTGTGTTGGTAAAATCGGTCAGCGCGGACCCGATGGGCGAATCCGCGCTGACCGAGAGCGCACCTACGCTCAAAAAATTTGGCCAAATGACCAAATCCTACGGTGAAAATGCTTGAAAATAGGCTTGAAATAAAGCACAGGCCAAGAGGAACCTGCCTGGAATCAGCTTTCAGAAGGATGGCGTCTGCACGATGAAGAATTCGCTCCATCAACTTTGTAGTTCCACAACGTTCTCCAAAGCTCAAAGGGTAAAATGGTGAAAATGATTTTTTTACCCCCCTTATTTATGGTAAAAAGTTTCTAATTAACTTTGTAAAAGTGGGTTTTGTCACCTTTTATCATGAATTTAATCCTGATGTCACTATGTTATGCCTTGATGCATGTTTTACTATGTTTTTCGACATATCGAACGGGTTTACACGGGTGGTTTTCTTGTGCAGGTCCTCAGAACAGGCAAAGTCGCGGCAGATCTATATACACTTGGTCCCAAAAATGTCGTCTTTAAGCTCTTTTCCGACATAAAACAAGAAAAGATCGCCGAGCCTCCTTTCAGCTCGTCAAAAGGAACGAGAGGCGGTCGCTTTTAAAGCTCTTTTTTCGACCGTTTAAATTAATAAAGATTGTTGGGTGTTTGTCGTTTCGCACTCGTTACTGGCTCTAAAACGACGTACTTCTGACTGCTTTTTTAATTTTTCGGGTCAAAGTCACTATTCACGAAAAGTATTCCTCAGTCACAATGATCAGGCGGTTCTTTCGAGTATCGTTTTATACTTTTTCGGGCTCGAGAGACACAACTTTACGAAAAAGCACCCCCCTGGAGTTTTCTTTTCAGATGTCTTTTCAAACTCTCTAAACATGAAAAGACGCCGAGTTTTTCCTTTTTCAGACTCGTTAAAACTTAATGACATCAGATTCCGTCGAAATGACGCTCCTCAAGCACATGCTATCCCCGTCAAGGTTGTCATCCAAAAATAACGGTGTACTCGCCAGAAATGGTGGGGGAAAGAAAGGAATCATAATCGTCGTCATCGGCAGTATGTCGTTCTTGAACACGACATTGTTTGCATTCGTGTCTGGGTGGGGACACCTCATCTCGTTTCACATTTGCCTCCATGGGTTTGGGTTATCCTATTTGACCATTCATCTGCTCATTGTCCTGTCGTCACGGCCTCTGATCATTTGACCTCAAATACTGCCAAATCCATCATTGTGCCGCCGATATGTTCAAGAGAAGTCAGCCTCTGCAAGTATAACCTCCCTCTGATATTTCACACGAAACATATTGTCTCTTTCTGTCTCATGTCGGTGATGTGGGAAACATTATGGCCCACCTTCGATAAAGATCACTCCTTGTCGACTTCAGCTCATTATCCAGGAAAGTGACCTAGAGACTCCCTTCCGGTACCTTGGAGCCTGCATGCCTCAATGGCAGGTTCTTCGTGTTCGACACGAGGTTTTCATCATTGGCCTCCGATCGGATGATTCTACGGGTGTTCGACACCGGCTCATTTCATTCACATGTCGTGGATTGTACCTATAGTACCTTGAGGACCATCGTCATCATTGGTGGCCCCTCTCACGTATGTTAACAACTTTCATCATTGGCTGGTAATTAGACGATGTTCAAGCATGTTCGACTTCGACTCCTGTATTCACATGTTTGGACTTGTACTTTGTTCGGGTTTGGATAGAGTGCAAGACCCTGGTTCTAGTCTGTTGCGGACCAGGTTGCGATTTTGTTGATCATTATTACATGACTCATTGATGGATGGCTGTGCCCATACCTGAGTCTTTTAGGATGGCTGCGACCATACCTCTTATCATCATGGTCTCTTCAGCTGGGTGGCTGCGTCCATACCACAGACCTTCTTCGTATGTCTCCTGGATGGCTGCGGCCATGCCTAGACTACATGTAATAGAAATATCAGTTGTATCTACGTGCAGATTCTTCCTGGTGGTGTTCCGGTTCGGCAGTTTTGTAAAGCATTTCACCCCTCCCACTCTCTCGGGCTTCATGCTTTAGGGGGCATCTGTTACGCAGTAATTTGTCAATGTCTCCTTGTCAGTTTCCCTATTGTGTCATGAAATCAAATTCATCATGCTCATGCTCTCTGAAATGGCCAAAAAACCCTCTTTGCCTAAGTTTAGTGGATCATCGCGACTGTTATTGAAATAGCCGCGCTGACTGGCGGATGATAGTGTAATTGGTGCGTTGCCAGCGCGGAAGCACACGGGTTTCCCGCGCTGATCGAATTTCATAGCCAGCGCACCCTCTATTTGTATTCAGTCGCGCTGACTAGACCTCTTCTGTTATTGGGATGCGATGTCAGTGCGCCAGTCCAGTTATGCACCTGCGCTGATCCTGTTTGGGCGAGTTTGTTCTAACAGCCAGCCTTCCAGATGACTCCAGACCTGGTTGTTGGCTTTGTAAAGGTTGCCCTCCCTTCTATGGCATGTCTGTTCGCCTTATGAGCCACCTTTCTTGGAGATAAGCTTATCCTTCCACCATCCATGGAGACTCCTTCTCCTATATAAGCCTCCACCATTGCCATGAGCAGCTAGTTTTTGGACATATAGACTTTGACATAGAGGAATTCATAGTGCTTTAGTGTTGCTCTTAATAGGCATTTGGTGTGTTGAGTGTGGATTGCATAGGGAGCTTAAGGAAGGTTATGAGTTTGTTGCCTTGTGAGAGAGAGAGAGTTGTTTGTCTTGGGAGATCTACCTTCAAGGGTGAATGCTTATGAGACTTACTGGCTGGACCCTCTTGAGAAGGACTCAGCGTCAGAACATTGGTTGTACCTTTCTCAGTTTTTGATTAATAAAATATAGATGACTACTGTTATGGTTCCATTCTCATTTGTCTTATAATGGTTAATGTGAATTACATCCTTTCTGACTGATGTATACTTGCTTTTACTAGATTTCACGCTTGTCTTTGTTCTCTCTTTGCATGTGCAGGTGTCCATCCGTGAGGATAGTGGAGGATCGTGACCGACCAGAGCGAAGGTGTGAGAGCGACATCTCTTCATTAGACAAATAGTGCTGGAATCCAAGTAGGTGTTCATTACCCACTTGTTAATTGCAATTAGGAACTTGCAGAGTAGCATTGATTGATTGTTGCTAGACCCCTTCTGGGCTAGTAGGGATCGCCTCTATCCGTAGAGGGGATTTACCTCTCCAACATTGTGCCCACTTGTATTGCGCCTCCTTCACACATCGTGTATCCAATGAAATGACTAGTGCCAACACCTCATCCGTGTGACACTTTCTCATGACCTTACAATCCGAAATCTAGGTGGAAAACTACACCGCATTGTCTATGATGGAACGGATAGAATATCTGCATGAATTCTTCACTAAGCCAAACTCTCTCTTCATTCTATCCACAAGTTATTTTTCCTTACTCTTGCCTCCAAAATACTCGGCTGGGTCCACCCCTTGGTAGGGCAACCTTTTGATGTGATGGATCAACATATATATGATGGGGATGGGTTCTCCTAGCTAGAGACACCCATCATGAACCAATGTGAGTAATTGGTGTACACACACCATGTTGATAGTGGTTCTGCTAAAATGTGGTAGCCATAGCATATTAAGCAATCCAGCCTTCTCAACCCCCACGACTCACTTCATAGGCTCCAGTCGCATGACTCTTGTCTCTTCATAATGAATCTTGGCCAAATACGTTTTTAGTACTAGTTGTGGGAATTTTTCATGATCAACTAGATCCCAATCTTCCATTTTAAGTGCAGGAATGGGCCCTAAGATCATGCCTTCAAATACCACCTTTTCTGGCAACAACGGTGTAGAGACCATAAACTTACCCGAATCAGGATCTTTCAGGATCTTCGCTTTGCCTTTCTGCGAAGGGATATACTTAGGGAGCCCAGTGATAAGCTCACCCTCCTCCTCAGGATCCAACTCTTCAAGACCTTCGTGAAGCTCTTCTTCACCAAGATCTAGGGGTTCATGTGGCTATTTGGATTTTTCCATCTTCCCTTTCTGTCGAATCTCCGTAGGATTCTTCCTTGGTGACTGCCTCACCAGAAAATTCTATGGTTTCTTTTATTTTTCCTTAGTGGAAGACGATTTAGGCCTAGGAGACCTCGACGCCGTAGGCACAGATGATGTGGTTTCCATCATTGACACGATTTTAGGGTTTGCGACTTCAGAGACAATGGCTTTAGAAATCATGGCTTCTGCAGGGTTAGTGGCTATCATGTTGTCTACACATGCATTTCGGCAAGTTTCAAATACGTTAGCTAGCCCTGGATGCTTACAAATATTTTCCCAATCTTCTCGGTTCATAGACATACAATAATATTTCTGGCAACAATTTATCTGAAAGCAAAGTGTTGTAATGTAGGTCAGCATGCCAGATTTATAGATGATGTCGAATTCAAATCCAACTGTTCACTCCAATTTATGATCATAAATGCATCTTTCGTGGCATATTACCAAGTATTTGCACCATAAATGCAGCCTACCCACGTCTTTTAATGGAATTTTCTCCATCCAATTAGCTACAGTGCATCCAACGGTTATTTTTATACCCTATTGGGTGGTACCATCCTCCATGGCACAACAGTTTTGGCACATGTCCTTCTAGCACGCTTATTTCTTCCATCGGGCAACCCCCTTCTTTTTTCCACTTTTTGGGCAATGTATTTTATAGTCTCGCGCCTCCTTACAGTTGCTTGGAGTACCAATATTGTCCTGCCATCATGTAGTCATCGTACAGGGGCAGGATCCCCTTGATACAAATTCAATCAACTTCCATTGATTCTTCCCAAAAATAATTCCCCATTCGGCTTTGCGAGCTGAACTATGCCACCATCTATAATTTCCTTGACTACATAGGGTCCTAGCCAATGCATTTGAAAATTCCAAGGAAATTTTGTAAACTTTCTATCGTAAAGTAGGACTAATTCATTCACCTTGAAGGTGCATAGCTTAATATGTCGATCATGCCAAGCCTTCTCATGCTCCTTTTGCAACTATTGGTGAAATCCTACTAGAAATCGATCTTCTTTTAATTCCAACAAATGCACGAGGCATTCCTCCATAGTCTCGCGATCTGCCATATCAGTCACTGCTGCAATCCATAGACTCGGCACAATATACTCCACGGGAATCACACCCTCTGTCCCATAGACCATCCTGAACGGAGTCTGGCATCTCAACTTTTTGTACGTCATCCTATATGCCCATAGGACCACTGGTATATGTACATCTCAATCGTTCCTCTGCGCATTGCAGATATTTATCAATGCATTCTCTAGGATTTTATTGAATGCTTCAACTGTACCATTTTCTCGAGGATGATAGGGTGTACTCTTTTGATGATAGACCTAGAATTCTTTAAGAATCGTGGAAATTGTTTCATTTAGAAAATTAATACCCCTATCACTCATTAGTATCTTAGGACACTCAAACCTTGTCAAGACATATTCAAACAGGGACTTCGCAACTGTAGTAGTGCTATAGCCATTCACTGATTTTGCTTCTACCCATTGTGTCAAATACTCAATCATAGTAATAATATACCGCGTGCCCATCTTTTTCCCTTGTGGTTGTATCAGATCTACAAAGTCAATCGCCCATTTCTCAAAGACTTGTAATGAAATCTGAGGATTTAAGGGTAGTTCGTCCCTCCGCGATGGCTTCCCCATCCTTTGAAAAGCATTGCATGCCCTACAATATGCCTTAGAATCCTTATCCACTGTTGGCCACCATAATCCTGCGGGCAGAATCTTTTGGGTGGTTTCTCTGCCTGCATAGTGTCCTCACGCTACTCCTCCATGTGCTTCGGCAAGGATTCTAGTTCATTCAAACTCCAGAACATATCGGCATAGTATTTCATCAGTGCCCATCTTATACAAGTATCCTGCGATCACAGAAATGTCATTTGTGCGGACCACTAATTCATTTTTCTGCTGGTTAGAATGTCCTTTCGGGGTTGTGCTAGTAGTTAGAAACTAGATTATATCCGCAAAATGATCATCATCGACAACTACAACAAAGAGTTGTGCTTCTAACAATCTGTCTTCTAGACTAGTATGATCTGAATTTGAAGCTACTTGAAAAAGGTTTGCAAGGTATTCAATTCAGTAGTAAACATGTTTAAAAGATTCCCATGTCTTGCAGTAAAGAAACAAATGAAATTTTCAGCTGTTCATGATCCATTCAAGCATAGCATAATTATTTCCTTTTACTTTTTAACACATTAAAACGAATTTTTTCTACGAAATAAATCAACCACAGATGCAAAAGAAGTTGATGAAGCAGTTCACCCCTCCTGGGCTACGTCTGCTGGGTCCAAGGCTCCCAAATGGGCCAGTCCTCTTTTTAATTAAATCCTCAAAATGAATTTACAGCTGAATAGAAGTCTCTACAGGTGAAATAGACTATAAAATCGGATTCAGAACACATGAATCCTTCAGGATTGACTACTGGTTCACCTCCAATGGATACCTACAATCTGAAATAGTTCTCAGAATACTGGGCCCTGGTGGCTCCTAGAACTTCCACGGCTCCAAAACCTATGAAAATGACCTCTGATAGCTGAAAGACCTGTGCTAATGGCTTCATAACGTCCAAATTACCCAAAATCAAAAAACAATTCATCCAAAACCTCCTTTCCTAGCCAAAGTTATGGCCATTTAATGATTCCCTCCAATTTAGCCTAAAAGGACTCCAGCTAATTGTAGTTGGGGCCAGTTAGCACCACCAATTATGGCGGGACCGCCCAAATTTGGTGGTCCACCAAGAATCCCGCCAACTATAACTGCAGTTAATTAATGGCTAACTCCGACGGTTTAGGGATAAGCCCTTGGTTCCTGGGCGGAGGTCGTATGGAGGCGGGGCTGGCCCCTTTTATTCCCGCCCAAAATCCAATTATAAACTTAAAATAGAAAATGTTCTGTTAATCTTTCAACGAATGTTGTTGTGGCCCAACGGCATGCCGTAGGGCTAATAAATGGCAGGTCGGGGGTTCAAATCACAACCCCACCGAAAATTTTGACATGCGCCCAATACCTGTTGCTGACGTCATCCTGGACCACGTGGCGGCCTCTGGGATTGCCACGTGGCAGCGTCTGATTGGCCCGTCCAAAAGGAATATTCCAAGAAATATTCAGTGGAATATTCTTTTTTTATTTTTTTTTTAAAATTCAAAAATTAAGGGTTATTGGGTGATTTTGTTTTTGACGTAACTTTCACATATGGCGACCGTTTTTCAAACCGTTTGCGGCACCAGAATTAGGAGGATGAGATATATCCATTCATTTAGGTTTGAGCCAATTCCAAGCACTTTCATTTTTGAGCATTTTACGACACTTGGGACATGAGCCCTTGATCACGCCTCCCCATTGGGAAGCTTTTGGACCCCAAAAGCCTTCAACTACCTGTTAAAGAGGTGAGGATACAACGCCCTCACTCTGTCCACCTCCATCCACTTTGCCTTGTTCAGTTTGCTGTGTTTGAAACCAACTCGAACATAATCTACATTGCCCCTCCTTGAAGTGCATGTCCTTCTGTAAAGGATTGTATCTTCTTTCAGCTCATCTAGGAATTTTGACGAGAAATATTCTATAGATGGCAGCTGAACAATGCTTTCATGATCAACGATCAAAGGAGGTTCATACAAACGTAAATTCTCCACATTAACAACTGAATACATTTGCATGTAGGAAGGGAAATCTAATTGAAAAGCATTATTTCCAACCTTCTTGAGGATTTTGAATGGACCATAACGAATAGGCTTCATCTTTTTACCTTATCCTTGCATTCTTTCCTTACTAATGTACAGCCATACCTCATCCCCTTCTTGAAACTTGTGATCGACTCTATGCTTGTCGTGTCTTTCCTTGTACTTGCCTTGACTCTTCTCAAGATGTTCTTGAATTTTCTGATGTATTTGCTGAATTCTTTCAATGAATGAACGAGCTTTGTCAATATCACTATGTCCCTCAAATGCGACATCTTTCTCAAGGATGAAATCAAGAGGTGATTTGGGCAAGTAACCAAAACAAGCTTCAAACGTTGAGGTGTTTGCGGAAGAGTGCTTGGCATGGTTGTAAGCATGTTGTATGTAGTGCAAATGTTCATCCCAAAGCTTGGGATGCTTGCTGCAATATCCTCTCAAGAGGTGCACAATGGTTCTGTTCACAACTTTGGTTTGTCCATCTGTTTGCGGATGGAAAGCAGTACTTTTTTTCAACTTTGTGTCCATCATCTCCCATAGGTTGGACCAAAAATTCCCCACAAATCTGGAATCCCTGTCACTAATAATGGAAGTAGGCAAACCAAAGTGAATCCATACATGATGAAAAAATAAGTCAGCAGTTTGTTCAGCAGTTATAGTTTTCTCACAAGGTATAAGTATACACATTTTGCTGAAACGATCAACTACTGCATATAAATAATCATGCTGCTTTCTAGATTTTGGCAAACCTCCTACAAAATCCATAGATATGCTCTCCCATGGTCTAGAAGGTACCGGCAAAGGAGTATACAAGCCAAGCTTCCTATTACTAGGCTTGCTTGTAGCACATAATGAACAACCTCTTATGAACCTTGAAACAGAATCTACCATGCAAGGCAATAGTAATACCTCTGTAGATGTGCAACTGTTTTGCTTACACCAAAATGGCCAGCAATAAGAGAAGAATGAGCTTCTGTATGACATTTATTCTCTCCCCCTGTGGTATACACAACTTTCCCAAATGAAACAGCAAATTGTTATGCATGTGATATTCATTTTCCTCTACATGATTCCCTTTACTCAAGTTAGCATACACATCTTTAAAGTCATCATCAGATGCATACTATTCTATGTAACTATCATGTACAATGGAATCATTCTTAAGTAAAGTAACAACACCAATAATAGGCCTTGAAAGCATATCAGCAACTTGATTGAGAGTACCTTTCTTGTACCTTATTACCAAATGGAACTGTTGCAAGAAGCCCATCCATCTGAAGTGTCATGACTGTTGTAACTTGCTTTTTGATTGCACGTACTGTAAGGGCTAATGATCGGTATGTATAACAGTTTCTTTGCCCATCAAATAGTGTTTCCAGTTTTTGAGGCTTTGTACCAATGCATACAACTCCTTATCATACGTAGGATAATTTACAACAACACCATTAAAAGTTTCAGAATGAAAATCAATAGGCTTACCATGTTGTAGAAGAATTGCACCCATGGCATAATCACTAGCATCGGTTTGTATCTCAAATGGTTGTCTCAAATCTGGTAATGCAAGGACCGGAGCTGAACTAATCTTCTCTTTCAAAGATTCGAAAGCTTTTTGCTACTTTCCTCCCCATTTGAAAGCATGCTTCACACTTGTTACTGCATGCATAGGAGCTGCTATAGAAGAGAAGTTAGAGATGAACTTCCTCCAATATTGAGCTGCACCCAAAAAACTTCTTACCTCTGTAATGGATTTTGGAGTAGGCCACTTCACAATAGCCTCAATCTTAGCAGGATCAATTCTCAAAGCACCTCCTCCTACTATGTGTCCCATGTAAACCAAAGAAGTCTTTCCAAATTCACACTTTGGCATTTTAAGAAATAACTGATTCTTCTTCAAAACATCAAGTACTTTCCTAACATGCATGACATGATCTTCTCTAGACTTGCTGAAAATTAAGATGTCAATCTAAGTAGACAATAATGAAACATCAGAAAATGAGCAAGACATCACCCATTACCACAATGAAAGTTGCAGGTGCAATTGCCAGCAAACCAAATGGCATCACAAAGCCATCAAGAGTCCTTGTTTTGGTTTTTAAACGTTGTCTTCCAAATGTCACTTTCTTCAATTCTTACTTGATGATATCCACTGCGCAAGTCTAACTTAGTGAAATATCGAGAATCTTTCAGCTGGTCTAGCAAATCATCTATCCTTGGGAGTGGGTAATGATTCTTTATCGTTATCTTGTTCAAGGCCCTGAAATCAACACACATATGCCAAGTGCCATCTTTCTTCGGAATCAGTACAATCGGTGACCCTCATGGAAAAGTACTTGGCCTTATGAAACCCTTGTCCAATAAGTCCTTGATTTGCTTCTTTATTTCAGCATTCTCCATAATAGACATGCGGTACATGCCTATGTTTGGAAGATGACACTTTGGATGCAAATGGATTTCATGTTGAATCTCCCTCTTAGGAGGCAAACCTATTGGCTCCTGAAATATCTCATGATATGCATCAACTACATCATATAGATCCGATTTAAGTTTTCGATCCCAATTGTCAAATGACTCATGATTCACATCAACCTTGGGCTTAATCATAAGAAGAAAAAAATTCTTACTTGAATTGACCAACCTTTTTACCTGTCCTGCATTCACCGTCTTATATTTGTCTTCTTGTGATGAGCTCTAACAATGAACTCCTTGCCATCTTTGAAAAGATGATATTTTTTTTCATGGCGATGAAAGATATCTTTCCGGTCAAACAAGTAAGGACTTCCCAAAACAATTCCTGCTATATCAAAAGGTACCACATCAAGTTCAATTGTATCAATAAAATGTGCAGTAATTGCAAAGCGCAATGTGCACTTTCTTGAAACTTGTAAATTTGCATCCTTGCAAATCCATCCAAGTGGATATGGCTTCGGATGTGGAACAGTCTCAAGTTTAAGCTTCTTGACCAAGTCTTCTGATATAAGGTTTGCTTGTGACCCACTATAAAAAAGTGTGTCAATCTTAGTATGTTTTGAAATCACCCTCACATGAAACAGTTCAATTCTTTCTTCCTCATTAGGAGCTAGTACATGACAGTTTGAGGTACTAGCGCTGGCTTGAATTTCAATTTCTTTTCCCTTCAATTTTTTCAAACCCATGGCTGCAATTTTGGTTTCATCACCTGAATCATCCCCTAAACCTTGTGGTGTAGATGTAGTAGTAGCAGTTTTTTGTTTCCCTTTGGATTTGTTAAATTGAGGTCTTTTTTCAGGATGTAATTTCCAATAGTTTTTCTCCTCATGGCCCGGTTTAGAATAGTGTTTACAGATCACTTTCTCACTCTCCTATTTGGCAGATGCATTCTTTTTTCCCTTTCCCTTGGAGGTTTTCTCTTTGTTTTTCCCCTTGGTGAGCTTGTTTCTACCCTCTTCAAATGTGTTTTTCCCCTTGCCTCTAAATGGGTAGCTTGGACACAAAGCTCATCCAGGCTAGTAGGGTTAAACATCAAGATGGTGTGTTTAAGGTAGCTATGCAAGCCACCAATATATTTCAGCAAGGTTTCATGGGTCTGTAAATCTACCCCTAACAAGAGAGCTCTTCTCCTGAATTCTTGGGTGTAGTCTTGGACACTCTGACCCTTAAGTTGTCTGAAATTTTGCCAGTTCATAATGGATTTCTGCATGTGAGCAAGAGGATAAAATTGTTTTTTAATGGCTAACAGAAATTCAGTCCATGTTAAGGTAACCTTACCAAATTTCTTGATCTCCTCTTTTTTCTTGGCCTCTCACGAGACCAAAACTGCTCCATCCATTCTCAAAGAAGCCAACTGAATCTTTGTGGCATCATCATGCATATTCTGGATCCTCAAGTAAACTTCCAACTTCCTAATCCAGTTGTCAAGCTTTTCTGCATTCACTTCACCATTAAACATAGGTGATTCCAATTTTACATCAAGATTCAAAAAAGGACTTTTTCCAGAGGATCTAGGCTTATGCATAGAAGAAGAAGACGAGAATGAAGAGGAAGGAGGTGACGATGGGGGTGGTGGATCACCATTACCTCCATGTACTTTCTTGGAATGATCATCATCCTTCTTACCTACTGAGGAGCCCTCTCCTTCATGTGGATGTTTGGACCCTTCTCTAGCCAATTTCTCATTTCCTTCTTGGTACAATATCCTCACCATTTCAGTGAGGTCCAAGAAAGCCTTTCTAAAGACTCTTTATTCTTCTTTTGGATCCATGTCTGCAGGAATTTCTCCTTCCTGTTAAGACATTCTTGAAGCTTCTGCTGAGACTCTTGAGGGTGAAATTGAAGGTGGAGGTGATGGCCCTCTAGCCTTCCTTGACTGAGGATTCTCTCGTTCTCTAGTCAACTGTCCTTCCCCTCTTTTAAGTTTCAACCTGGTAAGCATCAATACTTGCAAGACAATTAGAAGATCTTTGCACAAATACAATCAAAAGACAACTACACCAGAGATTGACTGAAAGAGCATTTATCTACTTTTCAATTGTATAACAAGAGCATTTCGAAGGCTTCCTGGCTCATTTCAGGCTCTGTCTATAGCTTATTTGACTGCTTTTGATACAAAGAAACAACAACATAGCTATGATACCAACTTGATCTGAAATTGAAACTACCTGTAAATGGTTTGCAAGGTATTCAATTCAGTAACATACATGTTTAAAAGATGTCCATGTCTTGCAGTTAAAAACAAATGAAAGTTTCAACTGTTCATGACCCATTTAAGTATAGAAGAATTATTTCCTTTTACTATTTAACACACTAAAACGAATTTGTTCTACAAAATAACTTAACCACAGATGCAAAATAAGTTGATAAAGCAATTCACCCCTCCTGGGCTACATCTGCTGGGTCCAAGGCTCCCTAATGGGCATGTCCTCGTTTTAATTAAAAGCTCAAAATGAATATACATCTGAATAAAAGCCTCTACAGGTGAAATAGACTATAAAAATGGATTCAGAATACTCAAATCCTTCAAGATCGACTATTGGTTCACCTCCAATGGGTACCTGCAACCCAATACAGCTCTCACAATGCTGGGCCTTGGTGGCTCCTAGAACTTCCACGGAGCAAAAACACCTGCAAACAACCTCTGATTTCTTTCTAACCTATTCCAATGGCTTAAAAATCATCTGAATAGTCAAAATAAAAAAAGCAATTCGTCCAAAAAGGACTTCCCTAGCCAAATTTATGGCTCATTGAAGTTTTCCCCCAATTAGGCCTAGAATCACTCCAGATAAAACTGGCTAACTGCCAGATAACCCCAACAAATAGGAAATTCCACCATTTTTGGAGCGCTCTGCCAAAAATCCACCAACTTGACTATTAGTTATCTCCACATGCGGCACGCATGTGACTAGGATAAGTGGCTGGAGCTTTATATCGAATTCTGGGTCCAACAGTTAGTTTGGAACTACGTGTTGAGGCCGCTTTTCAAGGGCATGTGATCACATTCAAACTTATCTTTTTTTAAGCGCTGGCGGGTATGCTTGGGCCCACGGTTCCGAGGCTGGGTTGTATGGCATGGGGGGGCTGGCCCTATTCGAGCCCCACTCAAATGAAGTTTAAATTTCGTAGATAAATTCTACTCCCCTCATGACAAGTCCTTCTCCCATGGTCTAGTGGTAAGACATACGACTTGTAGTAAGGAGGTCTCCGGTTCAAACCAAAATTCGACCAAACTTTTAAATATGCGCCCAAAGTGTTGACGTCACCTTGGCCACATGGCAGCTTCTAAGCCTGCCACGTGGCAGCCTACCATTCGTTGCCTAGCACAGAATATTCCAATGAATATTCTTTTTAAATTTTTTTTTAAAAAATTCAAAATTTTAATGTTATTGGGAAATTTTTCCTTTTGGAATAACTTCCTCATACGGAGACCGTTTTTTGAACCATTCACAGCACCAGAATCAAGAAGACGATCTCTTTCTAGTCGTTCAAGTTTGAACCAGTTCTGAGCACTTTCATTTTTGAGCATTTTACGACACTTAGCGCATGAGCCCCTGATCAAGACCCTAGAAAAATTAAAGCCATTAAGGAATGGAAAATCCCCACATATGTAAAGCATCTGTGAGGATTTCTCAGGTTGAGAAGGTATTATCGCAAGCTTTTTAAGAATTATGGGAGAATAACAACACCTCTAACAACATTATTGAAGAAAGATGCATTTTCATGGACTCTAGAAGCAACAAATGCCTTCAAAAATTTTAAAGAGGCAATGTGCCAAGCACCGGTCTTAGCTACACCGGACTTCACAAAAACCTTTATTGTGGAATGTGATGCTTTAAGAAATGGAATTGGTGCTATTTTAATGCAAGATGAAAGACCCATTGCTTTTGAAAGTCGTCCAATCAAGGGAAATTTTTTACACAAAGCTATATATGAGAAGGAAACTTTGGCAATACTACATGCACTTAAGAAATGGTGACCCTACCTAATGGGAAGACACTTCAAGGTAAAAATGGATTATGATAGCCTTAAATACTTTTTAGAACAAATATTATCCTCTGAAGAGCAACAAAAGTGGGTCACAAAGATGTTGGGTTATGACTTTGAAATCATCTACAAAAAAGGGAAGCAAAATGTGGTGGCAGATGCACTCTCAAGAAAGGATGAGGATGTGGAAGCATTGTTGTGTGCCATTTCTTTTATCCAACCAGATTGGATAAATGAAGCAAGGGAGGAATGGAAGAATGACGAAGAACTGTGGGCACTTATTCAAAAGCTACAACAAGATTCCAGTA